>JANKOE010000002.1:40475597-40489462 GCA_026284465.1 Erythroxylum citrifolium | reverse complement strand
AGAGTTGGAATCCGGCAACGGGTTCCAACCACTACAAGACCAACAAGGTCAAGAAATGTCCCGGGAACGGGCCCCCATAGGGTTCGCCTCCCGGGGCAGTCGGGCCTCGGGGCCGGGGTCCGACACTTTCCTCTTCGTTATTTGTATGCAAGTTTTTTCTAGGAGCTTAAATGACTACATAGTTAGAAATCCTTCCTTCAAATATCACTGGAGATGCAAAACTCTTAAACTCACCCATCTTCTGTTTGCAGATGACCTACTGTTGTTATGTCATGCTGACATCAGTTCTTCTTTATTTTTAATCAATTGCTTACACTCCTTTTCTCAATTTTCAGGATTGCATATGATTAGGTCCAAAAGTCAGTTTTTCCTTTCTCATGACATGGCTCACTTGGAAAGCCAGATGGCCCAACTATCTGGCCTTAGGAAAGGTTCCCTACCCACAAAGTATCTAGGTGTTCCCCTCATTACAGGTAGGCTTTCAAGGAGAGACTGTTTACCCTTATTGGATAAGATTGATGCGAGAGTCAATAAATGGACCCATAAAAGCCTTTCTTATGCGAGTAGACTTCAACAAGGGAGTTCTGTTCTTTCTTCATTCCAGGTGTATTGGGCCTCTCACTTTATTCTCCCATCTTCTGTCCTCAAGGAACTAGAAGCTAAACTCAGGAATTTTCTATGGGCTGGGAGGTTGGATCGTCACCATCAATCCAAAGTTAAATGGAGTGACCTTACTAAACCTAAAAAGGAGGGCGGGTTAGGGATTAAGCATTTGCCAACCTAGAACCTCGTATTGTTAGGGAAGAGGATTTGGTTACTTTTCTATGATAGATAGGCCATGTGGGTTAGATGGTGCACACAGTTATTTTGAGACGGAAAAACTTTTGGAGTGCGCAGCCCACTAATAATAGTTCCTAGAGTTAGAGGAAAATTTTAAGTGTAAGGGACAAATTAAGGAATCAATTTAGATTTAGGATAGGTAATGGGCAGTCCACTCTCTTATGACAGGATCCTTGGCATCTAAGGGGAATCCTACGAAACTTCTTCTCTCCTAGAGAGATAAATAGGTCGGGCTTACCTATGACAACCAAGGTTTCTGATCTCATTACTAATAATGTGTGGAGGTGGCAGGATTTTTCTTTGGAACTCATAGCTAATTTTGAGGCCATTCAATTTCAACCAACTAGCTCTCTGGATTATTTGGAATGGCTTCCTAGCTCTTCAAAGACTTATACCAATGGTTCAGCTTACAGACTCTTGAGACCCTCATCTCAACATATACGTTGGTATAATCTAGTCTGGTTCAAAAATAACAGCTCACGGTGTTCATTAATTCTTTGGCTAGCAGTCATCAAAAAACCCCAAACAAGGGATAAACTTCACTTTTTATATACTCCCAACCACTGTTCACTGTGTATGTCAGACATGGAATCCAATGAGCTTTTTTTTTTATTGTCGTTTCTCTAATTCTATGTGAGACTATTGCCTCACCCACTACCAAATCCCTATCCCCAACCCCTTCAAGCCTTCCTTCTATCCTTACTTGGTTCCACCAAACACCCCCACCGTCCCCCTTGTTTCCTATACTTCTATCCACAACGGTTTACCACATTTGGACCGAAAGGAATTCAATAAACTTTCAAGGATGTAGCCATAGAGGTAGAGAGCTTACAAGCTAGGATAATCTTCCAAGTTCTGGAGCATCTCAGCTTACACACATAGAGAGGTATTTAGATCTATTTTGCAGTAACTTTGTTGTGCCGATTATTGTTCAACTAGGGGACCTCACTTCCCTACGGAAGAGTCTTATTAGATGACAACATTTTCAAGGGCATCGACGGCGATCCAAATGCAATACGGATTCCATGGAGCTTTGATAGGCAATGGTCTCAGCAAACCATTGCCTATAGAAGCTGTTCCTAGAGTTAATTGAGACATTGAATACAGATTAGCAGGTTTGAGGATGTCGTGTTCGTCTTCTTGATTGAGCTGTGGTTTAGCCAGTGTATTGTGAGCTTATGCCAATTTATTGTGGTTTTTGATGTTGTGTTAATGCTTGGTGTATAACTAGGCATTTGTGGTACTTGATTTTAGCTTGTTCTTATCATCTTATGTTCTGGCATAATTTTAGTTAAGTCTTTCATGCAGGTCTTCCTAGAGGTAATTGAGGGTAGGGCAGTTAGCTGCATGCCATTTTTTTTTTTTTTGTGTTAAGAGATTACCTATGGTATCTCTTGCTTGTACACAACTTTCTTATTCTTTATAAAGTTCAGATTTACCAAAAAAAAGAGGAATAGAAGTGGAAGTTTTTAAAAGTAACCTTCATTAAAAATTTCGACAGCATAATAGGTGTTATTTAATATAACCAAAAATTTGAGGTTTCCGACAAGCAATTCAAAACACTTCTATCCACTTAACAAAAGCACCACTGCTACTTCTGGACTTGAAGTCCATTCAGAAACAATCTCAAAGGGTCAAACACATTCATGCGTTTAGTTAAAGAAAAGAACATTTATAAATAACCATGTTTTCACAAAACTATGATCAGGACATATTTATGAAGATGATGAACTATACCTAGTAAAACAATTGTTACCGAGAATATTGGGATGTATAATCAATTAGCTAACATATTTACGAAAGTACTAGGCAAGCAACAATTCGTGTATCTAATTAGCAATACGGAAATTCGAGATCTTCAGGCTCTAAATAATGGGGAATATTAGGTGGTGTGTAAATATTTTAAGAATATGTAAATTGTGGTAGATAATGTCTTTAGGAGTATATTTAGGAGATATAGTTTTGGAGCTGTATTTGGCAAGCTGGAAATTTGTACCTGTGTATGTATACGCGTTTAGTGTTAATAATGCGAAGAGGGTATAATTCCTCACAAAATCTTCAGTTGTGAACAGGGAGTAGTAGGCCTTAGCCAGCGTATAAACGGAGACCCTGGAGTTTTCGCACACCATCTTTCTTCTGTTGTCCGAAGTGAACGAGTCTCATCATCGGAAGGTATTTACGGTCGGTGGCCGTTAAAAGGCTATCGGTGAACATCATATGAAAGTTGATTTTATTCAGCGGATATGCAAGTAATATACAGTTTTTGCGCGTATGTTGACAGAGATAAGAGCTGAGGCAAACGTATGCTCCTGCAATAGTGCAAACATTGGTACTTCCGAACTTTAGACGCTTTTGGTTTGTTTTAATGTTTGTTTTCTTGCCGCATATTAGATAACAACAAAAATGTTTGATCTTTCATGGTTGAAGTGTTGAAGATAGCTTTTACCATTCTACTACTGCTCTTGTCGCGGCCTCATATTTCTTGCTTTTTCCTCTAGCTGCTAGCTATATTATCTTTTTCCCCTCGGGGGTGACTGAAAACTGAGATGAGTAAATATTCTTTCAACCTTGTAACACTTGCAGCTTAATCACTAGTTGAGATCTTCTGTCTAGTTTTATAGTGTCTTATTCTATTTTATAAATTTTAATCATTTATTTATATAAGTTTCGTATAGATCCTACATTAAAAAAACGTGAGACTTATATAAATAAGTAACTAAAATTAATGGAATAAAGCAAGACATTATAAAACTGAAAAGAGAATCTTTTTCTTCTTCGTCACTGCCCTTTTGTTTCTTTTTGCAGCTCTTCAGCTTTTCCACTGTTTTGTCCCTACTTCTGCCAAGATAAATAGTTTCTTTCTTTATAAAGGTATCGAATCCTGATTCCAAGGAGCTGTCGAATGATAATAATAGTAATATCTGTCGCTTTCCAGTCACTAATGCAAACGTCCAATCTCACAATTAGAGATACGTATGATAAAAGTATAAAACTAACTCTTGACCAAACTAAAATTTGAGAAATACTGCTTTGCTTACTGCAACTAAATCATCAACAGATTTGTCATATGAGCAGAACACATTAAAGATGAAACCATTTTGCTCTAATGCGATGCATGCCTCGCAAACTGATTACAATTAAAGTGGAGCTGAAGTTTTCCCCTACAAAACGGGTAGATTTCTAGTACTGTCATTTTTGCACCAAATGACGTGGTAGTTTCATGAGGTCTAGTGTGAAGGATCCGTGGATCTCACATAATGATGACCACTTATTATGATGAACAAAATTTATTTGGTCCAACGTCGTTTTAATATAAGTTTTAGCTTCCCTAATGCTACTGAATTAATTAAAGGAAAGGGGAAACAGTGAAGGATTCAAGAATCCTCAGAATAGATTGGGAATGAGTCTAACAGAAGGGGTTCCAGAAAGAGTCAGCCTTGTCCTCAACATTGTTGGCAGATGAATCTAGTGCTTCATTTTGAGTTGATGGGAATTCTGCCTCCACGTTCTCAGAGAACAGTCTTCTTTTTATATGTTCAAGTGCATCTTTGAGTGGAGAAACATTAGGAATGTGACCAAAAGGATCTATATCTGTAATAATTTGTCTAGAAGACCCTCCTTGACAGGTCAAGTACATCTCACCCTGTTCATCTATGTATGCCCTCTTTCGACGACCCCTAGGACTGCCTTGAAACTCATCCTCCATTAACTTATTGTACTTGTCGTTCTCTTTGTCTTCCAATATTGGAGGGTTCACGCCCAGACTGCCACCGTAGTCTTTTCCTTGCTGCAGGACATTTCTCTTGTGACGAACTTGGCATAGGACCCAATTGTCCAACTGAACAAGATGATTGAAAATAAATTTAGCAGCACAGATTCTGAACGTGATCTAGGATATTGACTTATAATATGTTTTTTATTATTTATTTGCAAGCAGGGTACAACTTACCTGCATTGATGTCTCCAGGCTTTGTTCATGGCATGCATTAGGAAGAAGCCTATACTCATGCATGATCCAGTCAGTTTTAACACTTTTGGAAGGGCGTCCTTTGTAGAAGACCAGAGCCTTCTTCACACCAATACACTGTGAACCAAATGGGTCAAGAATCGGTTTATCGGTTCCGGTAGCTTTCCAGTATCCAAAACCGGCGGCTCTGTTTGCCCGGACACCATTTGGGTACTTTCTATCTCTTGGAGTGAAGAAGTACCACTCACTTTCACCAAACAAAGCCTTAGCTGACGGGACAAAGAAAAACAAGGCATTATTATAAGTAATATTATATCAAACGTATCAACTCTATAGTACACATAAAGTGCAGGTTAAAAAACAACGAGCATTCCTTACCTGGAAGCTCCCATGGATTGAACTTATAAAGATCTATATCAGCAATGATAGAGACGAGAGGGTGCGAGGGGAATGAAATTTTGTTCTTCAGATAAGATGCAATAAGCTCTTGATCTGTAGGATGGAATCTGAAGCCTGGTGGGAGCTTTGGACTAAAGACGCTCATCATTTCCATAGTTCAGATAATGTTAATCCAAGCCCCGCATTTACAGGAAAGTTTCAGAGAAGCTGCAGAATTTCTATGCGGTATCTGATCCACACCCGTTACAAGCTCTACTACATTTCTGCAGAGACTACCAAGTAATATTGTACACATAACTTGCATGTCGATCATAATACTACAAAAATGAGAATATGAGTACCAAACTTTAGCTTTAGATGTCTTATGGTTTTGATTTGGATATATATTCTTATGACAGCTCACAAGACCAAACCCCCTGAAACTACTATTGCCCGCAGAAGCATCGACTCGGATAGTAAACTTCGAAATACATGTCTTTTAGGTACCCACATTTTTGTGTCGGTAAGTTGTCATTTTCTCTGACAACCTGGATGAACAAATCTATACAGGAGATCCAAAGGCTTGCGGAAACTGTTAGTTTACGATGGATTACACTGGAATAATTACCTTATGTTTAATTTACAACTATATATTCGGGCAAAAGAACTTGATGAATACTTGTTCGAAGCTATCAAAGCTATCCATTGATAAACATGGATGCTGACTTGACAATATTGGAGAAAGCGTTGGTTATATCACTACAACAAAGTTCACCTTTGGCTATGAAAAAAAAATCGTAGTAAAGGTAAGAAAATCGTCTCTAAAAAGGATTGACGGTGATTTATTTTCATCATCCAAAATGTCAAGAAATCTCCATCGCTAAAAACCATAGGCGACTTTTTGGGCTAATCATCATAAAAAGTTTTTGGCAATACTTTGCTTTCGTGGCAAAAAACTTGTAGAATCGTCACCAAAGAATTTGGCTACGCTTGTTTCATTGATAAAAAAAATCTACTTTAATCAATATGTCGTTAGACATGACATGGCATTTTCTCATGTTCGAACCTAAATCTCGAATTAAAGAAAATCATGTATTATTTTGATAATAGAATGAACCACTTTAATTTTTATTTCACAATTGTATCTAGGTATTGTAGTTATTCCCGCAATTATAATACACACAAGAATTAAGAGAAACAATTATAAGAGATGTAATTAATATCTTTCACTTTCATCTTCACTACTTTAATAATTCAGGCCAACTATTTTTGAAAAGTACTTATCATGCTTGGCTAGCTTTTTTCATTTATGTTGTAATTCAGCCTTAAGCGACTTGTTTTTCTCTTCAAGATGGTGAACATATATGGATTTTGATGAGGTTGAAACGTTTGGCTTTGGATTAAAGCCAAGATCTTAGATATAACCAGAAAGTGTATCAAGCACGGTATTGCAAATTTCTTCTACATTGACTTCATTGCTTTCTTACATTGATTTCTGTAACAACTCCAATATCTTATTCTAAAATTAAAAGGCAAAACCAATATTCAATGCAAATATTATTATTTAGTACTAAGTAAATAAATAAACTTAAATTTTAAACAAATTTTTATACTTACATAACTATTTTTCGCTTATTCTGACATTCACCCTTGACCTTCCTAATAGTGAGTGACTTTGTACAATATGATCCTATCATACTCTTGTTCATGTAATTCCTTCTTACTCTATTTTATGAAAGAAAAATACAGGACACAACAAATAATATAGTGTTAATTGATATAATTATAACTTGTAAACAAAGTTCTTACATATTCATTTCCGATGACTACAAATGATTTGGACCCTTGATTGTAAGGTATTTTCATTTTTTTCTCTATTTACCTTTGCCTTCTCACATTTTCCTAAATAAAGAAAAAAAAGTAGGTAGTCATTAAATCATTTAACAAGATTAATGGAAGCAAATATGAAGGGAAAGAAAGCAAACTTGACTCTATGAGAGGCCCAATATATAATCGCACAAATTATTTCAATTTTCTTGAAACATTCGTTCTAAAACATGCTCCTTACCATCGTATCAGAAGGAAATGATTTATAAAACTGATGCAACCTATAACAGTGATCCCTTGTCCTTTGTTTCAACAATGAATTCACACAGTTTGAAACATCAGGGTCTTCAATACCGACAACATTCAATTTCATTTGTGAGCAATAAGTAAAATTGTAATCAATCTTAAAATAAGTGAAACAATATTGCTTATAGTTAAATAAATTGAAAAAATTTTACAACTTTATCCAAATCATTTTCAAGCAAATTCTCTTCCTTTAAGTCCTTAGCATGCTTGAGGTAAGGTAATTCTATTCTCACGATAATCCTCAACTCACTTAATAATTTTATATATTTGATCTTGTTTATAGGACGACCTTGCATAGTATCAATGTGTAGTGACAACCTATTAGTTATTCCAACCTTTATTCATTACAGTTCGCAACCGCTAGTTATACCTCTCCATCTTTTTTAATATTGACATTAGAACCTGTCAACAAATCAAAAATGATAAGAAAATACAAATTAAATGTGTAAATATATATTTGAGTATAACTCTATTTGTAGGTTTTAAAGATTAACAAACCTACAGATCCCTTTGTACTAGTTGATTCATTATTGTTTAAGGAAGAATGAGGTTGTTGCTGACTCGCTTCAATAATGGCTGAGGTCGAATGTTGTTCTTGGCTAGAAATTGATTGATTTGATTCAATTTACACATCCCTCTGTTCCATAATTGTTATACCTACCACCTTCTTTCCTTTTTTTTCAACCTGGTGTCATTATATTGGATATCTATAAAAACAAACATAAATTTTATTAACATTAGAAGACATCCAATTATCATTACAAACATACATTCAATCATTGGCATTAATCGTATTAACATGACTCAATCATCAACAATCCGTATTAACATAACTCAATCATTAGCAATCTGCATTAACATAATTCAACTATCAACAATCTGCATTAACATAAGTCATTCATCAACAATCCGCATTAACATAACTCAACTATCAACAATCTACATAAATATAACTCAATCATCAACAATAAGCATTAATATAACTCAATCATCAATAATCCGCATTAGCATAATTGAATCATCAACAATCAACATTAACATAATTCAATCATCAAAAACATGCATTAATATAACTCAATCATCAACAATACGTATTAAACACACACCCACCTTATTTTAAGAAATATATTTTTATCCAAATATCAACCATTATGTTTCGTGCTAATGTGCCTCATCATCTTCAAAATCAACTACCAGATTTTGGAAATTGGGGTTTTTAATTTTCATCAACCTATCTATCAAAGAGAAGGTGTACTCTGAGCTATTCATTGACTTTGGGGTATATACCTTTTATGCTCTTTCTAAATTGTTAACAAAATTTAAAGGCTTTAATTTTTTTTAGCAATTTAGTTTATATTTAATAATAATATTATCTTTTACCATAGATTACCGGTTGATGAAGAATGATTATGTAGCAATATTAACATAAAATTACAATAAATCAAAATTTTATATATTCGATTGATATAATCTTAAATTATAGTTAGTATTGAAATTTTGATAAAACTTTACTTTAAAATATATTTTATTCTATTTTTTCAGATTTTTAATTAATCAATATAAAGATGATGATATGATACTCAATTTTACATATAGTGATGATGGTTTAGGTGAGTTGGTGCACTTATTGTTAATCCTCCAATATCATTCCTTAATTACATTTAGTTGGCTCCAATTCACATTCATTCCTCGTAAATATATATAATTGCAAAATATATTAATGTTATGTAATTGAGATACTACACTTTCTTGCTTTCAATTGTTTCGTCTCACCAAATCTTGGAATCCAAGAACTAGTCTTCCTTTTAACATGTATTCCAATACCAATAATGAGTAAACATATGTTCTATACTTACTATATAATATTAACACTAAATAGGCAAATAGGAATTGCAGTTATTTCATTCAATCAATTAAATAATCCTCTAGTCTATAACCAAGTTATAACACAATAATAGTAGCATTAAAGCATAAATTGCTAGACAAATACCAACTTTTACACAAGTAATTTTATTCTTAAAATTTATTATCCATTGTATACAACCTCATAGAAAAACCTATCATCCTTGTTAGAAACAATCCAATATATTATTTGAATTCTCTACGAATTTTTCACAAACAATTCAAACAAAAGTAAATTGTCTCTAATAGAACTTTCATTGAACACGTTATAGGCTATCCTTAAACAAACTTCCTAATCCATCTAATCCTTCATCATCCTATTCTAGACCAAACAACAATATGCATTCACCATCTTCTAAACAATGATACACAAAATCGAGACACTCCCTACAGAACACAAAACCCAAACACAAAATTTCAGACAATGAAAGTACAACATAAAAACTAAACATAAGTTAGACAGATGGACAACTAGAGAAGACGAACAAGGAACAACTAAGCTGGACAAGGTTGGAGGCTCTTTAATGGAAAATTTTGTTAGGAAAATGATGATTAACAATGAAGAAGAAGAAGGGCTTCATTTTCGTGTTTAAAGTAACACACATTTTCGTGTTATATTAAAAAATTATAGCCAACATGTTGTGACGTGTTCAAAAAAACATTACCAAATGTAGACCATTGGTAACATTTTTATTGAAGTGTTGCTAAAGCAAGAATTTGATAAAATCATCGCCGAATCTTTATATATATATAAAACATAGTATAGAATTTATATATAATAAATAGAGTTTTGTGTCCCCAGATAAAATTGTCAAATCACATCTTTTAAAAGAGAGAAATAAAAAGTATAAATCTATGTAATATTAATTAATTTTGTATTTTTAGTTTTATAAATTTTTGAAATGACATTGTTGTTAGCTAAATTTTTTATTCTTACAATCATTGTCAATAATAATAAATTTGATTTTTAAGAATATGATATTAATATTTAATATTGATTTTCATTTTTTACTATATTTCAATTTTTTAATTATATTGCAATAAATATAATTATATATGGTAATTAATATTATGATATTTGAATGTATAGATAATAATTGTAATTAGTATAATGATTTATGAACATATAGATAATAGATAAAATTTCTCATTTCTTAGTTACTATATTATTTTGTTTAATCATAATTATCTATTTGTTATATATAAATTCTATAATGTTGTATAGAATTTATATATTATATAAAATTTCTATAATATATAGAGTGTAATATATAGGAATAAACTTCAGCGACGAATTATAAAAATCGTCACAAAAGTTTCACTATTTTGTGACAATTTTTGTATTCGTCCCCAAAGATGGCCAAAATCACAAACTTTTTTGAAATTGAAAACCTAATTAGCTAAATATTAGACATAAATTGTTTGGATAGTGCCTATAAACAATTAGGAAAACAGGGCCCATTTCTGCAAGCAACAGACATTTTACTTACAAAGCAACAAAAACAACAATGTAACCTATAGTTGCTAACAAAGTTAAAAAAAAAAGACAACATTGTTGTAAGCAACAGACAAGGTAATCTATCTATGATGGCATTTTATAAATAAGGTAAATAAATCCTCAGCAACCGAAAAAATCTCTAGGTGCTCCCTAATTAGGATTGAACCATCGAAGATGATCTTCTTCTCCAAGCTGGTTAAGTTGCCAAGTATGGGTTCCTCTATCTTGCTTCTCACCTTTTCTTCTTCTTTTTACCTTTGGTTGTTGTTCTGCAATAGCTAGTCATTAGCTTTCTCTTGGAGGAGTCACAAATTACTCCCATCACCAGTGAAAGCCAACCTCGAGGTATGAACTTACTTTATTCTTTTGTACAAACTCAGTGTCTTCTTGCTTAATCCAGATTTCCAACTAGTAGTTAGAGATCATAGGGTCTTGTTTTGGAGAGACAACTTCAATCCCTAGTCTTCATTCAACTCTTTAGGTGAGTCTTTCCTCTTTGTAAATTTGTATCTAACTACTCTAAAGTTGATCAGTTCATCAACTTGGACTTTTTGCATACACTTTTTGTGTGATTTCTACATCTTATTGATTACCTAAGGTTGGCCTTCTTGTTTCTGTACTTCCTTCTATTTTGAATTCTGTGACAGTAGCTCTCTCTGTATCTGACGAGGGGCTTGGGGGACCCAACTCTTTTCATCAAAATAGTGGCTTTAGAGGAAAGCACATTTTATTCTGCATCTCCTAAATATAGTACATAGATAGTTAACATTCTCAACCTTATCCTATAAAGTTGTCTCAATTAATAGAACACAAAATTAACATTGCCAGAATGTTGGAACATTCAAATAAGAAGTCTTCTATTATTAAAGATGTCAAATCACTTATTAATCTGTGGCATGTGCTCTAGGTTTTATTTATCTTTAAAGGTGAGTGGCAAAACAAAAAATGTGCTTGTGCAGGGGATTTTTGACTACTTAAAAAATTAAGTTTTGATGATCCTTGCTTCTTCTATGAATATTTAATTGATTGCTTATATCTTCATATAATTTTTCATTTCCTTATTAAATTGTACACTCTGTTTCTATATTGATTATATCTATGAATTATTTTTATTTTTATTGACTTTTCAGAATAAAACTGTAAACATAAATTTATCGCAAAATATTGATATGACAGATAGTTTCTGATGGCAAAAATGAGTTCCAACGGGAGGTATCTAGCAAAATTCTCCTTCCTAAAGAACAAATTGATGTACAACAAATTTGCTCATCAAAGTCTAACCATCTTTTTCCTTCAATGGTTGATATTCTTCTTCAAGGTTTAAAGTATCATCCGAATTAGCTCTCTTTCTTTATTATATGTATCTCATTTTTTATTAGGAAGCTATTAGATGATTGTGTGATTGTATATACTATATGTTGTGTAAAGCTTCCACGAATCTTTATGAGAACATATATGAAATGGAGGCACTGGCAATGTCATGATGGTCCGTACAGGATTAGAAAAATCGGTTGTTTTGGAACAGTCTTCATTTGCAGAAACTATTTCTATTCATTATGACGATGATAGAATCATTCAATTGGGTATGCATGTGTTTAAATTCGGGTTCCTTACCTTTTGATATAGCTTTTTAAGTTTTTAGGATTTAATTTTTCAAAGGATTGTGCAGAAATTAACATAATTGTTCCATAATATTTGTTCCTTAAGTGAAACGCATGGTATATGCAGTTCATCTAATTCAGTGATCCATATTTCATTTAGAAAATCGTTCACTGTATCTTCTACTAGTTTTGTAAAGTCAAGATATTGTTGGAAGAAGTGTCAATAAACCAACTCCTAGGAAATTTGTCTATTTTAATTGATGCCTTTAAACATGCAATGAGCCTTCTTAGAAATCCCGGCATAAGAAACTCCTTTATCTTATTTACCGAGTCTCATGTTACTTGAAATCTAAAAAAAATTATTTCCTTCTCTTTTCGATGGAATATGTGTGAAACTTTATTTATTGTCTTATCCGTAAAAATTGTTAAATTTCTAATTAATATCTTATATTAACGCAATTAGAGATATGTATGATGGAGCTTTGACTAGCGTTCGGACGGTAGGAGGGGATATGAAAGCGTTTGCTATCAATGTTGGTCTCCACCAAGGTTCTACGTTAAGTCCTTTGTTATTCATAGTGGTATTAGATGAGATTACCAAACATATTCAAGGAGAGGTTCCTTGGTGTATGTTGTTTGCAGACGATATTGTCCTAGTGGATGAGACCAAAGTGGGGGTCAACGCTAAGTCAGAGAGCTGGCGAGATGCGTTAGAGCCGTAAGGTTTTAAAATGAGCAGGTCTAAGACGAAGTATTTAGAATGCAACTTTTCAGGAATCCAGGGGGAGCATGACGTGGCAGTAGCAATTGGTAGCGACGTCATACCCCAGAGGATGATTTTTAAGTATCTTGGTTCGATCATTCAGAGTGATGGTAATATCGATGCTGATGTTGTACATCGTATTAGATCTGGCTGGACCAAATGGCGAAGTGCTTCAGGGGTTTTATGTGACCGGAAGATTCCTTTAAAACTCAAAGGGAAGTTTTATAAAACAGTAATTTGTCCGACCATGTTATATGGGGCAGAGTGTTGTCCTACCAAACGTCGGCATATCAGACAGTTGTTAGTAGCAGAAATGCGTATGCTTAGGTGGTATTACCAGGAGAGATAAGGTCTGGAACCGGGTGGTAAGAGATAGACTACGAGTAGCTCGCTTTACCGACAAGTTGAGAGAGACTAGGCTTAGGTGGTATGGGCATGTGCGGAGGAGGCCCGCTGATGCTCCGGTACGAAGCTGTGAGGGAATAAAACTTAATGAATATAAGAGGAGGAGAGAGAGGCCTTACAAGAACTGGCGGGAAGTGATCAAGGAGGATTTGTCAGAGTTGGCCCTTAATGAGGTAGTCGCTAGAAATAGGAAGGTTTGGCGCGACCAGATCAAGGTAAAGGATTAACCGTCTAGATACCCAAGATCAGTACAACAGTTACTAGGTTATACCGTGTTATGTGTGCAGATTCCCGGCAGATGGGGGGGGACAGTAGGGTGACATTCTGACAGGGTCTCTAAGGGAGGTCTCCTTACTTTCTGCGTGTCAAGGAGAGGTG
>JANKOE010000002.1:40455287-40468962 GCA_026284465.1 Erythroxylum citrifolium | reverse complement strand
TGCCGCAACTCCCCTTTTCCAGCTTGGACAGCAACAGCAGCAGAGGAGTTTAGCATGCAAATTCATCTTCTCCAACAGTCTTCACCTTCTTGTTTTAAAATTAAGATGCAATGGTCTTGATTTTCACTTCTTTCGCATGATTGATTGTTGTTCTTTAAAAAATGGTTGTTTCAGGTGTCTTCCTTCCCCATCAAATATTCGGATATGGAAGTTGGAGAGAAAACCGAAGACGACCCTGGAATAGCAAGCAATAAATTGAAGTCTCATGATGGGCATGATCTACTTGGGATAGTGCTTGGAGCATCAGGAAGTTCCGACTCTAAAGATAGTCTAACGCTGAACATGGACGAAATAATGGAGTGCATAACATTCTTCTTCGTTGGGCACGAGACCTCCTCCAACTGATTAACTTGGAAGATGTTCTCGTTATGTAAGCATCAAGAATTGCAAGATAGACTGACAGAAGAGGCTTTGAAAGAATGTGGAGAGGCAATTCCTGATGCTTACATGCTAACCAAATAAACCTGGTAATTACTTGCGCTATCTATCATAACGGATCCGACAAGAACTAATCTAGCTCTTACTGTATATCTATGTCTTGACAGGTGAACGTGGTTGTGTTGGAATATATGAGGCTTTATGGTATTGCCTAAGAGAATTTTAGAAAAGAATCACAAGACCTGAAACTTGGGAGCTTAACGATTCCTAAGGATACACTTCTGGTGATTGAGGTGGCTGCCATTCATAGGAACAAAACTCACTGGGGAGAGGATGTTGATGTATTCAATCCTAAGAGATTCAAGAAGAGGGTATCCAGTGCTGCAAAACACCCCAATGCTTTGGTCGCATTTTCATTGGGTTAGAGAGCACGCATTGGTTAGAACTTTGAAATGCACATTTATTTTAGTTATATATTTTTATTTTTAAATTCTGATAATAGAGTTACTATCATGTTAAATATATAAACAATGTATGCATCACACGAGCCTTTGTTACGCATCCAGAATCAAACGTAAAGGGGAAAAAAAGAAAAAATGCGAAAAATACCTGATTTCGGTTCCATAACTTCAAACAAGCTTTTCAAAGTCGAAACGAGCACAAATCTATTGAACCTTCACAAAAGTTGCTCACCACAACGAGTTAAAGCCTTTCTGTAGCTTTCTGAATACATGAACCTCTGAATGAGTCAGAGTATCTTTGCGTTCATGATTTTCATCAGTAGCTATAGGAGATCTTAATTTTCTATACATAATATTCATATCGACCCTTCCTATCATAGGCTCAATACAGGTTTGGTCTACACTGATCGGACCATTTTCCTCATTGGACTTCAACCTATTAGCTCAAATCCTTTATTAAGTTACTATATTATCTTTATCCGAATCAAATACAATTCATTTAACTGTAAATTTACCAAAATCGTTAAAATCTATTTAATTGTTGTCATGACGATGGAACATTTAATTAATGGATAATTATTTCTATCAAATTTTTTGTCAATCGAAAGTTTATTCTCAACATTTTAAAAATGTTAAGATTCAAATTGAATTCTTCAAAATATTAAAGTTGAAATTATATTTTAATAAAAATATTAAGGTTCAAATTTTATTTTTTAAGAAAATTATAAAAATAAATTCAAAACTATCTATAAAACTATTAGAAATTATTAATATTACCAAATGTCCTAATATAGTTAACTTTAATTTTCACTACATTGCAGGAGGGGTGTTCTTGACAGGACCCTATCCTGTAATGACTAGATTACCTGCTCGGCACGATGGCTCTCCAGTCGATACTCGAGTCGGTTGGAAAGTTCTCGTGAAGCAATGCATATTGCCCTTATTAAGGAAAAGCTTCAATTCACAATAAAAAAATTAAACAGTTGAGTTTTGTTTTTCAGCTTGTTAAAAATTTCGAGAGCACAACGACTGTATTTTGACATAAAAAGTTCAAAACACTTATATTATCACATCAATTTCTCAACTCCAAATTGTGGACTTCAAATCTACTCACATATAGTCTCAAATAGTTATATCAATAAACTTTGAAAAGCTAAAACAACATCATGAATTCATTTAAAACCAAGGTAGTTCAAAATTTCAAGAGGCATTGAGTAGTTCTTCTTCACATTATAATTAGAGTGAAAATAGTAGAAATTTATTATTTTGTTATGAGAAATCATGATAGTATTTGAGACTTCAATATGTTTTTTATTGACTTTCTTGGAGAGGCATAGTAAAATAGTTATATGGATTTGTTACTATCTTTAAAAATACTTGAGAATTACTTGCAATATCTTCTCTTCCAACCATTAGAGGTAAAAGTATGGGTGGAAGACACAAGTGTTTTAAAATGGAAAAGATGTTTTTAGTCCAAGCCACGATCTAGGACACCATGTGTTATAGACCATGTTTAAATGCTCAAAGAAGTAAAATGGCTTATAATGACGCAACCAGAGGCAAGGCTGAGACAACTGTAACCTTTTTTATACGGGTTGTAACCTAAGAAAACATAGGGAGTAGACCGCTGCTCCAACTTGTGCTGTGTCTATAACATAGGAATATAGAGGTAACCAAACAATTTCAAAATTGAATAATCAGGTGATCTTCTAAATAAAACAGAGAAGGGAGAATTATTCTGTAGCACAAGATTGTGTAGATGGCAGTTTGAAAGGCTTCAACCCGTAGAGATAACGAAACACCAAAATGTTGAACCATGGTTTTACCTATTTCTGATATATAATGGTGCTTTCACTCAGTAACATCATTCTATTGTGGTGTATGAGGGCACAAAGGTTGGAAGAAAATGCCACTTGAATCAAGATACTGCTGAAATTAGTAATTGATAAATTCCCCACCATTGTTCGAGCGAAAAAATTTAATAGTTGCAGAGAATAAGTTTTCCACATGTTGCTTAAATGTAACAAAGCACATCATTGAATCAAATTTCTGTCTCATTGGATAAAGCCATGTGAAATGAGAATAATCATCTACAAATAGAATATAATAGTTGTAGCCAGTAACAGAATAAATTGGATATGTGCATACGTTACAATGAATTAGTTTCAAAAAACAAATAGTAATAGTAGTTCTATCAAAAAATGGTAAATGACAGGTTTTAGACTCGAAACAAGATAAAAAATGTGAGTTACGTTCCCTTTTATCTAATGATAAACCTAACTGAGGATGTAAGACTCAAACAACTTTAGCATACAGATTACCCAGATGAGTAAGCCAAATGTCAAATGATGATGAAGAAGATAGCAAGGCCTGATGTCCATTTGATCTCGATGAGGATGTAAACCAAAGGTAGAGTGGGCTGTCACTAAGGCAATAAAGTAGCTCCTTCCCTATCTTTGCACTCTTTATAACAAAGCCTCATATATGAAATTCAAAGAAGCAATCATTGTCATATGCAAATTTACTAACTAATATCAAATTCTTGGCTAAACGAGGAACATGTAGAGTGCAAGGCAAGTACAAAGTATGACCAGAACAATTAAATGTTCTATCACTAATGGATTGGACAGAAACAATAGAACTATCACCCACTGTTATACATTATGACATGTAATAAGAAGAGAAAGATAAGTCCTTACTAGGGTCATTTACCATATGAGTTGTTGCCCTTGTGTCCAAATAGTGAGAGCGATCAATTGAATCTATGACTGATAAGCTCGTATACTGACTGAAGAGAGGTGTACTGGTGTTGTGATGAGGACACGTAGCTACTATATAACTAAGAAGCCCACACGAGAGGCAAGTCCCATGGAAGTAAGATTGAGAACCAACAGTAGGAAACAAAGAAGACAGACCTAGAATGTCACGACCACTGCTAAGAGAAGGAGACAATGTTGAAAAATAAAGTATAGAAACAGAGAGCACAAAGCTTAAATGAAGTGAAGAAACAGATCGCAAAATAGTGAACCAAAAAGGTGTTAGAATTCATAACGAGCCTACAGGCTCACATACGAGAAGGAATGCTAGATTAGCTCAGAGAAGGTACTTCCGAAGATATATTAATCTGCAGAAAAGGTGCTGCCTTTTATAGGCTGTACACAGTTATTAGACTCCACTTTCTACTCTACCAGTTACGCCTAAGATTTGGGGACTGCCAAAAGATACGCAACAAACTAAAAGACCCTTTCAACTGATACTAAAAGACTTATTTGACCTTAACGAATAATAGATATTTTGAATCACTTTCTAACAGACAAGTCGGATGAGTGAAATCCAGAATTAAAGAGGGAGTATTGATCGCGACCATTTTGACCACGACCATCACAACCACCACCATGCCAGCGATTACCCCCATGTCCTCCATTGTGTGAGGAATGAGACCCACAGCTAGATCCAGCAGAAAAAAGCTGTTGAGAAGCAACAAGTGATGTCTGAGTTGAGGGAGGTGAATTGATGGAGTCGAGATATTCATGTCGAGCTTCATGGCACAAAAGCATCATCCATAATTCTGCCAATGTTGGTGGAGGTTTCTGGTTGGAGATCACAGTAATAAGAGATTCCTAGCTCATGGGTAAACCACGAAGGAGGCTATGAACCTGTTCTCTTTCAGTTAAAGGTTGGCCAATGACAGATAGGGCATCTGTAATTTCTCTAAATTTCTAGCAGTACATGTTAATAGAAAGATCATTTTTCTTCAAAGCATCAAGAGCTATTTTCAGTTGCATTTCTCGTGTTGTGCACTGTCAAGAAAATGAGATTATAGTGCATATGGCCTTAGAAGTAGCCTTTGAGTGATAGAGAAGAGGGAGTATTTCTCGCTTAACAGTTGCAGTCATCCAGCTTAGAATCAGGTGATCCAGTTTTTTTTCCAAGTAATGTACACAGGATTTGGAGCCTTGACTGTGCCACCAGCATTGGGAATGTGTTCCGAAGGTGGCAAGATGGGAAATATGATCAACAAGATTATAAATGGCACGAACTAGGCAAAATAAATATGGCCAAGCAAGGTAGTTGGTCATATCAAGCTTTTTAGGAACGAAATGGAAGGCAAATGTTAAAGAAACAAGAGTAAAGGTAGAAGAAGTTTGAATTAAGGAGGTCATTGCAGAGAAGTTGAATAGCGATGGAAGAAAAGCAAGGAATTGAAAAAGAAAACAATTGGGAAGATCAAAAACTCAGCTCTGATGCCATGTAAGTTTAGAAAATGTACCCACCACTTGTTATGGTTAGAATTTGTATATATAATGAATTATGTTACAATGAGATATGTACAATGATGATAAGCCTTAGTTGATAGATAAGAGTAGTTAGACTTAACTACAGCTAGATGATATACTTATCCCTAACAAATGAATTTTGTTGCAATGAGTTATGTATAATGATGATAAGCCTTAGCTGATAAATAAAGAGTAGTTAGACGTAACTACAGCTAAGTGATATACTTATCCCTAACAATATGTACATGTATATTCAAGTTTCTAAAAATTGAAGTTTTTAAACCTATCGTAAAGATTTGAAGTTTTGGTAAAAGGGTTTTCTTAAGAAAATAGTTTGTTGCCCAATAGGAAATTAAGATAATTAGTAAGTTGAAAGGGAGGGTCCACTAAGAACTTATTTGTAGTTCTTCGAGTCTCCAATTTCCATGGAAATGTTGCCATCACTGTCACTATTTACGACGAGCTAGCACACTTTAAAGGTCGCCCTTGTGGTGATGATGCCCCAATGAGACAACAATAATGGCGACAAACTTGATTGAAGCTTTACAAAGCAGCGTTGGAAACAATGGAATCCGATAAAGAAAGCATCTCCAATGAAAAAAATTTGACAATATTAGAAATAAGCATTGTTAAGATATATGTTATATATCTCATTATTTAGTTTTGGGATAATTGAACCTACAGCAAGATAGTTGGACTTACAAGTTAATTGGATTTGTTGGGGTAATGCTAGTTGGACCATGGCTTAAAATTTGTTGTTTTAGTGTGATTACATTATAATTCTTGTTTGACTTAGATTCTTAAATCAAAAGGCTATCTTGGATAATGTTTGATATGTGATAGAGTTTAATCTTCTGAAGAAGTGTGTTTTAGATTACATAACTGAGAGTTGAAGGGGAATTGTGTAAAAAAATTTCACTTGTGTGCATGTGCTCTCTAACTGCGTTTTTTTTAGCTACACGGATTATGGACTTACGGTTGTGAGTGTGATTGTTCGTTGTTGTCAACTGGATGGAAGAGTTGATGTAATGATTTCACGTTGATGAGTATTCCATCCTAGTGCTACGGTTTCTATTAATTGATTGGTTATATGGGCGTGAAATCTTATAGTGTGGTTCACAGTTGAGTGATTGTCTTGTGTTGAGTGATTGTCTTGTGTAAGTGACTTCTGCCAAGGGTTGGTTGTTAGGTGCATTGTTGATGTGATTATGGCTTATGACTACCGCGTGATAATGGTTATGCGTTGAATCCTTAGCGTGTCATGGTGGATGTGTTTTTGGTGCAGCTGTGGCTTTGTATTGATATTTGCATGAATCAACTTGGTATTTTCTTCAGTTCTCTAATGTCAATTGGAACTTAGGAGCTCATTTATTTTCTGGACTGACTACTACAGTACCACTGGCTAACAACTTTTAGATTTGTCTTTGGAGGAGCTCAAAACATCGAGAAGTTGTTCTTTTCTATCTCAAGTGTATTCTATTTTGTTTTTAGTTATTTAATAATTTAAGTTATTTGTTTATTGTCTTTTATTAAAAGATTGTTGAGAAAAATCCTCTGTTGAAATCGTGTTAATAGGTGTAAAATACTTTCACGAGTTGTGAGGACGAGGGTTAGTATCGAAGGTTGAGTGAGTTAGCTTAGTAAGGCCTTGTATAAAACTATTGTCGTTAGTGAAAGTATTAAGCTGGGTGAGGGCTCCGCAGATGTAGACAAGGTGTGTCGAATTACGTTACCAAATTTTGATATTGATTTATAATTGTGCATTTAATTTTTCTAATTTTTTATTATGCTAGAGACGACTGTGGTAAAATCGGAGAGTTTGTGAAACCATTACAAAATACCAATTGGTATCAGAGCGGGTCACAAATTAGAACTTGGTATAGCAAGTTGGTGCAGATCTATTTTTTGCAAATATGGCTACAAAAGAAAACGCATCGATTACTAGGCCACCGTTGTTGGATGGTTCTAATTATCCTGCATGCGAAGCATATATGAGAGTCTTTATTCAGGCACAGCGAACAAAGGCATGGAACTCAGTTCTACATGGCTGGACACATCCAGTGATAACTGATGATAAGGTAGAAGTAGTACTGAAAGATCCATTTGAGTGGAAAAGAGCTGAAAAAGAGAGAGCACTTGGAAATTCTCAAGTCATGCATATCATCTTTAGTGCTATTGATGAAGGTCGTTTTTCAATGATATCAATTTGTAAATTAACTAAAGAAGAGTGCGATAATTTGCAAACTATACATGAGGGATCGAAATCTGTGATTGCCTCAAAACTTCAGATGTTGATTGTGAGGTTTGAAGAGTTGAAGATGGATGATAGTGAAAGCATTGGATACTTATATGAGAGATTGCATGATATAGCAAACCAAACACATCAACTCGGGAAGAAATACTCTAACTTGAAACTAGTAAAGAAGACGTTGAGATCACTACCTCCGAGGTTCATCCCAAAAATTGCAACAATCGAGGAAGCTCATGACATTAATGATTTGTCGTTGGAGAAGGTAATTGGAATTCTTACTAATTTTGAAATGAATCTATTAAGGGAAAAATAAGAACGGAGCGAAGGATTGGCACTACAAGCTGAAACTAGAAAATGAATGAATGATGTAGAAGATAAATCTGACGAGAATGAGGATCTGGTTTTATTAACACAATATTTTAGTAAGTGGCTGAAGAAAGTGAAAAACAACAAACTCGAGTTTAGGTAAAGCAGTGGGAGTTCATCAAACAATAACTTTAAACAACAAGATAAACCTCAAAAGGGTGAAAGAAAAGTGAAAAGAATTCAATATTATGAGTGTCAAGGCTTCGGACATGTACAAGTGGAATGTGCTAACACCTTAAAGAAGAGAAAGCGAAATCCTATACAAGCACTTGGAGTGAGAATGAATCCGAAAGTGAATACGACAGTGAAGAAGAAGTTGTGAATAGTACTACGTTAGTTGCTTGTATAGCAAAAGTTCAGTTGCTTGCTTAAGAACAACCAAGAAGAAAGTAATCAATGAAGAAAACGTAAGTAAATCAGAAAATTTTGGGAAAAATGCAAACGAATCAACTCAAATTATAACCTTAGATTATAACACTAATGACAGTGGCACAGATGACAAAAAGAAGAATATTTATGAAGCTTATGAATTAATGTATGCAAAACGGGTGCAAACATGTAAGAAGAATGAAAAGCTAAAGGAAGAAAATTTCTCTATGAAGAACATTATTCGAGATTTAGACAAGAAATTGATGTCTACATAGGACGAGCTTGCTGAAGCAAAATGGAAACTGGTCAGTAACGAAAAGGGATTGAGGATGTTAAATGGTGGCACAAAAAAAGTTAGAAAAGTTTATGGAAATCGATAAGATTAAAAGAGATCTTCAAGGCATTGGCTACAAAGGTGAATGCTCTAACTTGAATGATGAGAAAAATAATGCAACCAGATCTATCTAAGAAGAAACCTCAAGGAAGAATCGGAGGTTTATACCTACATGTCATTTTTGTGGGGTTATCGAGCACATAAGATCAAGATGCTACAAGTTACTACAAATATTGTTTCAAAGGAACCAAAACCGAAAATCCATACTTTCCTCACAAAATTTCCAACAGCAACCCATAATACCGAAGCACACTTGGGTTAAAAAGAGTCAATTGCAAGCTCTCGTAATTCTTAAGCCCATGAAGGCTACTTAGCCTCTTGGTTGGTATTTTGATAGTAGATGTTCACGTCATATGACAGGAGAAAAGAGTTACTTATCCGATTATTAAAGTTGTGTGGATGGGCATGTGACTTTTAGAGATGGAAAGAAGACTTCGATGATTGGTAGAGGGACATTATGCATGGATGGACTTCCACACCTCAAGAATGTGCTTCACGTCGATGGATTGAAAGCCAATTTGGTGAGCATAAGCTAACTTTGTGATGATGGTTTATTGGATAAATTCACAAGTAATGAATGCAGGGTGTTAACCTAACAAAGAGAATGTCTTGTGAGAGGAAAACGTGTTACAGGCCACGATTACTTGTAAATTAGCCTCATATGACAATAATATAGATATATGGCATCAAAAGCTTGGGTACATCAAATATGAGCTTATCAGCGAGTTATAAAAATTGGAAGTTATGAAAGGTTTGCCCAAAATGAACAAAAAAGATAAATTGATATGTAGTGCATGTCAAATAGGTAAGCAGATGAGAGTGCCATATACAAAAGTTAGACACGTTACTTCCTCATACATGAATTAATTCAAATGGATTTGGTTAGTCCAACACAACATGATAACATTGGTGGGATGAGATATTTTTTTAACTTGTATTGATGATTATTCTAGATACACTCGGTATCATTTTTAAAAGAAAAATTAGACACTTTCAAGGCTTTTAGAAGCCTATATGTGTAGGCCATGAATCTGAAAAATATGGCAGTGTTAAGAATTCGATCAGTTCACATAAGGGAATTTGAAAATGCAAGTTTCAATGATTTTTGTGATGAGTATGACATCATATAAGAATTTTCAGCACTTAAAACTCCACAACAAAATGAAGAAGTATAAAACCTTTCAAGAAATGGCTAGATCTATGTTGAATGGAAGAAAGATGTCTATATGATTTTGGGCCAAAGCAGTTAACACAACATGCTACATATGTAACAGAGTTTATCTTAGAAGCATCTTGAACTAGACATCGTATGAACTTTGGAAGGGAAAGAAACCAGATGTAAGTTATTTGCATGTTTTTGACAGTAAATGCTATATTCTTATAGATCAAGAACAACTCAAAAAATTCGAGAGCAAGAGTGATGAAGGGATCTTCATTGGTTATTCAACTCACAGTAAAACATATCAACGGTTTAATCAACGAACCAAAAAAGTGATAGAGTCCATAAACATTGTGATAGATGATGTGTATCTATTAAATGGTCAAGTGGCAGAAGAAAATTCACAAAACCAGCCTTGCGAACTAGCTCAAACAAGCAACGACACAAGAACAAAAAATTGCCCAGATCTGCAGTTAGTTGCTGCTGGTGAAGTAACTGCGAAAACAAAAGGATTGTCAGTTGCTTCAAATGATGAATCCACCAAGACAATTGATGCGACAATAGTTCTTTTAAATATTAAAAACTTGAGAGAAACTAATTTGAACCGAGATCCTCTCTCACGAATTGGAAGAAGTTATCCAGTAGAGAACGTTATTGGAGATGTCAACGAGAGAAAAAAAAACAAAAGAAAGAAAAAGAGTGGATTACCAAGAACTCGAAGGATATTTGTGCTACACCTCTTCATTCTAGCCTAAAAATGTTAAAGAAGCCTTACAAGATGAGTTCTAGACAACAGCTATGTAAGAATAATTGACTCAATTTACACGAAATGATGTATGGGATTTAGTGCCAAGACCATCGGATGTGAAAATGATTGGAACAAAATGGGTGTTTCATAATAAAACAGATGAAAAGGACAATGTAACTAGAAATAAAGCAAGGTTAATGGCTCAAGGCTATTCTCATATTAAAGGAATAGACTTTGACGAAACCTTTGCACTAGTGCCACGACTTGAGTTTATTAGACTATTGTTAGGTATAGCATGTGTGAAAGGCTTCAAGCTCTATCAGATGGACGTAAAAGTGGATTTTTGAATGGGTTTATACAGGAAGAGGTATATGTTATGCAACCGAAAGGATTTATTCATTCAGCCCATACAGATCACGTTTTTAAGCTGAAGAAGGCTCTTTACAGTCTCAAATAAGCACTAAGGGTTTAGTACAAAAGACTCACACAATATCTCATAAAGCAAGGCTAAGAATGAGGTAGTGTTAACAAAACTTTATTTATTAAAAAATTCAGATTTAATTTTATGATTGCTCAATATTTATGTTGGAGATATTGTGTTTAGTTCCACTCATCCAAAAATTGTGGACGACTTTGTTAAATTAATGACGTATGAATTTAAGATGAGTATAGTAGGTGAGTTGAACCTCTTTTTAAGTTTGCAAATCAAACAAGTGAAGGACGGAATTTTTGTATTGCAAACCAAATATGCAAATAATTTAATAAAGAAGCTTGGGCTTAAGAATGCTAGGCATGCGAGAACCCATATGGGTGTCTCCACGAAGCTAAACAGAGATGAGAATAGAAAAAACGTTGATATTAGCCTGTATCGAAGCATTATTGGGAGCCTATTGCATTTAACCGCAAGTAGACCAAATATCTGTTATAGCGTCGAAGTATGTGCTCGCCATCAAGCCAACCCGAAAGAGACATACTTGACAACTATAAAGAGGATTATCATGTATGTGAGTGGTACATCTAAATTTGAAATTTGATATACATGTGACTCTACATCTTATCTAGTTGGGTATAGTGATATGGATTGGATTGGAAATTTAGATGATCGGAAAAACACTTTAGGTGGTTGTTTCTTCCTGGGTAACAATCTGATTTCGTGGTACAGTAAAAAGCATAATTCAATTTCACTGTCAACCATATAAGCAGAATATAATGTTATAAGACGTTGTTGTTCGCAACTTCTTTGGATGAAACAGATGTTAGAAGATTATGGAATTGATCAGGATGTGTTGACAATCCTATGTGATAACAAGAGTGCTATAGCCATCTTAAAGAATCTGATTCAGCATTTGAGAATTAAACACATTGATTTGAAGTACCACTTTATCTGAGAGCTGGTAGAGAACAAAATAGCCACCTTGTCATATGTCACAACTGAAAAACAACTAGCAAAAATTTTTACGAAACCTCTTGATGCAGTCAAGTTTGAACTTCTTCGAGGGGCTTTAGGACTTTATACTTTAAATATTTGATGTATTATTTATTTAAAAAATGAAGTGTTAGTTCAAAAGGGATCAAAATCCCTAACTTTTTTTATTTCCCCTTTTGTTTTCACTACACCTTATGCTACTTCATCTCCTTCTCAGACTGCACTCAAGCTTCTAGTTTGCATTTTGGCCTATCCGTCGAAGACCCATTTAAGATTCAGCACTCCCATCAGTGTGGGCGTCATCTCTCTCTTTACATCAGCGACACCTGTATCCATTTGGTTGTGTTTTTTATTTCTGACATTAAAATGGGCAAAACAAAGGAGAAATCTTCCTCTTTAGTAGTGGAGAAACCACCGGTGTCACCCACTAGTTGTTCAAACTGCCTCCTACTGAACCCAATACCTAGAAGGAAATTGATTGGGGCTAGGTTGTCTTCTGCCGCCCTTATTGAAATTCTTGACACCACCTCAATTCAGGATAGGCCACCAGAACACGATGATGCTATGCAGGTGTTGCTTTCAATGGTCGAATACTCTTCATCCGAATCTGATGAGATTCCCACTATTACACAGTTTATGGACTTACAGCTATGAGCGTGATTGTTCATTGTTGTCAAATGGATGGAAGATTTGATGTATTTATTTCACGTTGATGAGTATTCCATTCTAGTATTGCAGTTTTTGTTAATTGATTGGTTATGTGGGCGTGGAATCTTGTAGTGTGGTTCACAGCTGGGTGATTGTCTTGTGTGAGTGACTTCTGCCAAGGGTTGGTTATTGGGTGCGTTGTTGATGTGATTACAGCTTATGACTCCCGCGTGATATTAGTTGTGCATTGAATCCTTGACATGTGGCGGTGGATGTGTTTCTGGTGCAGCTGTGGGTTTGTGTTGATATTTGCATGAATCAACTTGGTATCTTCTTCAATTCTCCAACATCAATTGGAACTTGGGAGCTGATTTATTTTTTGGACTGATGACGACCGTACCATTGGCGAACAACTTTCATATTTGTTTTGAAGAAACACACGAGATTCTCCATAAATCCTCACATAATCACTTCAGACCAAGGACACAGATGAGGAAACGAAGGAGAAAAAAAGGAGGAGTATCTTAAGCATACCAAGAGAAGAAAGGGAGAGCTCACAAATGTTCAATGCATCGTTTGAAGAGATGTATTGAAGTTAAGACGTTACTCACGTGAATATTATATATCAGGAGCCACATAAAACACAGGCGCATTCAATACAACTCAGAGTAGAAGCTACATTAATAGCCACGTGAGAAGAGTATGTGATATCAGACGATATACAAATGAGAGCTATTAGACGATATGCACATTACAACTTTAGACGATATACAACATGAAAGTCAGACGATGACTCATTAATGAGTTACATAGGGGGAACATGCCATGCGTCTAGTCCATACAAACACATCCAAGAGCAACTGTCTCTTCATCTATAAAAGGAAACAGTTCAAAGCATCAGATACAATAACAACAACACATTACAAGTTTCCTTAGTTTACATTTCTATGATTCAAGAGAGAAAAACAAAGACTGCTAAAGTGTAAGTGATAAGTCGACTTGTACATGTGCAAGTCGCCTTATTCTTGCTCGGTACTGATAAGTCACCTTGTCCACTGGGATAAGTCGACTTATGTGTGTACAGTACCGTAAGATTGTTAGAGTAGTGCCCTAAAGGCAATCCCCTTTAGCGCATTTT
>JANKOE010000002.1:40422437-40444789 GCA_026284465.1 Erythroxylum citrifolium | reverse complement strand
TTTCATACATTAACCTCCAACATCATTAGCAATATTACCCAAATACAACACTAATTTTCTTATTTAACAATTCTGACGTCCAATCGAAGTTCGGGGTCCAACAGTACCCATTAGCCAGCTTGTGTCCATCGGACGGACACGCCTGTCTGTTTAACGGACAGTCTCGGGTGAAACAGTGTCATTTTTGCCACTTCATGTCCGTTGGACGGACACGCCTGTCTATTTAACGGACACTCTCGGGTCAAATTGGAATTCCAAGTTCAGTTCATGTCCGTTTAACGGACATGCGTTGGGAGAATTATTTTTTCAGGTTTTCTTGAGAGCAGATTTTAGTTTTGAGGTTAGACCAGTATACAACCACCACCAGTGTAGTTCAGCAGCCAGACTCATTTTTAGTGTGCCAACCAGGTTCAGGTCTCGGGAATGGGTTTCAGCAAGGCCCACCTCTCGGGACCGTTGGGCTCCGGAAACGGGGTCCGACGTCACCACAGCCCACCTTTCCTATTCCTGAGTTGAGAAGGTCTTCTCGACCTCATGTGCCAAACAGGAGATACTCAGATTATCTATTGTTAATTGCTAGAGGTGAGTCTGAGTCTTATAAAGAGGCATGTCAAACAAAAGATGCTAGCAAGTGGGAGCTAGCAATGATAGATGAGATTAGGTCTTTAATCTCAAATCAGACTTGGGAACTAACAAAGTTACCCAATGGAAAGAAGGCTCTCCACAACAAATGGGTATATCAGGTCAAAGAGGAGTTTGATGGTTCCAAAAGATACAAAGCTTGGTTAGTAGTCAAAGGGTTCTAGCAGAAGGAAGGAATAGACTATACCGACATTTTCTCCCCTGTGGTGAAGCTTAATACCATCAAAATGGTGTTAAAAATTGTCGCAAGTCAAGATCTCCATCTTAAGTAGCTTAATGTGAAGGCAGTATTTCTTCATGGAGACTTGGATGAGGAAATATTTATGCACTAGCCAGAGGGTTTCTTGGAGAAAGAAAAGGAGCATCTAGTGTATAAGTTGAAAAAAAGCTTGTACGGTCTGAAACAAGCCCCAAGGCAGTGATATAAAAAGTTTGATAACTTTATGCATAGAGAAGGCTTCCAGCAATGCAATACCGACCATTGTTGTTATATCAAGAGATATCAGTCCAGTTATATCATTTTGCTACTTTATGTCGATGACATGTTAGTAATGGGTCCCAATATGGATGATATTAGAAACTTGAAGCAACAATTGTCAAAAGAATTGGACATGAAAGATTTGGGTCCAGCTAAGAAGATTCTTGGGATGCAAATCACCAGAAATAGACAGAGAAGGGAACTGCAATTATCTCAAGCAGAATACATTAATCATGTTTTGCAACGGTTTAACATGGTGAATGCTAAACCAGTCAGCACACCCCTTGCCAGTCATTTTCGCCTATCCTAAAATCAATCACCTCAGACAAATGAAGAGCGAGACTTGATGGCGAAGATTCTTTATACCTCTGCTATTGGGATCTTGATGTATGCCATGGTATATACAAGGCTAGACATAGGCCATGCAGTGGGAGCAGTTAGCTGATTCATGGCAAATCCAGGAAAAGGCCACTGGGAAGCAGTAAAGTGAATTTTAAGATATCTTCAAGGCACTACCAAGAAATGTCTGTACTTTGACAAAGGTGAAATAAAAGTATAAGGTTATGTTGACTCAGATTATGCAAGAGAAGTTGATAGAAAAAGGAGCACCACCGGTTACATTTGCACTGTAGGTACAATAGCCGTGAGTTGGATATCGCATATTCAAAAGATTGTTGCATTATCCACTACTGAAGCTAAGTACATGGCAATAACCGAAGCTAGCAAAGAGATGATTTGGCCTTAGAATTTGCTGTCAAAGTTGGGTTTCATGTTGGAGAAGAATGTGCTATATAGTGACAGTCAGAGTGCAATTCATCTGGCCAAGAATCTAGCATTCCACTCCAGAACCAAGCTTATCGGTATTCGTTATCATTTAATCAGGTCTTCGTCAGAAAATGAAGTGTTAACACTTGAGAAGATCCTTGGAAGCAAGAACCCTGCAAACATGCTAACTAAGGTGCTGAAATTCGAGAAACTAAAGTTGTGTGCAACTTCAGTTGGTCTGCAAGAGTGACAAGATCTAAACGAGTTACTGCATCACCCAGGTGTGAAGACAGATTAAAATCAATCTTTAAGTAGGAGATTGTTAGTTTTGGGACTTTGTCCCACGTTGAAAATAAGTGAGGGAAGGGGGTGGCTCAATAACTATAAATAGACCCCCTCCCCCCTTCCATTGATATCATCCCACGCAAAGAAAAAATATTACAGTGTAAAGCTCTTAGTTCTCATTTGGTAAGTAAGAGAAACACTAACAGTGGTAAGTTTTTTCTTTTTTTTGAGTAATTTTGGGGTGTATTGAAGTAAGGCTTTGAGAGAATGTAAATACTAAAGTTTTGAGTGTAAACACTTGTAAGTGTTTTTTTCCCCAATAAAAAGAATGTGCAGTAGTCCCAAAGACGTAGACACAATTTAGTCAAACTACGTTATCAAATTTTGTATTGTGTATTAATTCATTGATATTCTAGTTGTGTATAAATAATCGAATTTCCTTACAGAGACTTATGGTACAGTTCAAGTCTCTCGCACTTGTCTCCTCACCGGAAGTTGGTGCGGTGACACTGGCTTGTTTTCTTCCGTTTCCACAAACTATACCAATTAATACTTTCCAAACTTAACCATACCAATTAATACTTTCCAAACCTGGTGGGCTTGCTTCTGATGAGCTTTTGGACGAAAGATTCTTGGGATTATCATAAACGTTCTATTATTTTTTTGTCCTGAAAACGCATTGAAAATCTAGGACACATAGGGTTGGTTCTTGAAAGAAAATAGAAACAAGAGTCCCACACTAAAAGGGAAAATCGTAATAATGGTAGATACAGTTTAAACAAAAAAAATGATTCCTGTTACAATCGGAGTTTAATGCACAATACTGAATGCCCAAGGTATATAGGAAAGACCTTCGTTTTTTGCCATCATGGTAGGAAGAGTCTGCCTCCAAAATTTGGTTAACTAAAAGAATTGCTTCAACCATTGATAGTTGATTGCATCCTTCTCCAAGTCATCCTTCATCTTCTTTACTTGTTGTAGAGCCTCTTTCAGATCCATTTTCTCTAATGGCAAATCACAGAAGTCCTTAAGAAACTGGTGAGCCCTGGCCGCACCCCCAGACGTATCATCAGGATCATACATTCTTGCTCGTTTCAACCTCACCTATAAAAAATTTGAAGGTGACTAATATACTCAACTAAAACCTTCAGATAATGACACTCTCTTATATTCATTCAGTTGCTCCTGGTCAAATCATATCATGGTAAACATTTCAAGAAACATCTATTATGTTACCAAAAGGTTGATTCCTGCCATTCCAAATAGGTGATAAAAGCAGAAAACATAAAAGATCTTCAACAACATAATGCCAAGACCACTGTTATGATACTTGCATTGATGCATCTCGATGTCAATATCATGCAGTGATGCTATGGGCCAAAATTATGTCTCAAACATGAATCAAACAAGATTCAACTAGAAGCCTGTAATGATATCAGTTCGGTCTCCTATGATCAATATAACATTCATATAGGTGCGCATGTTCCCCAACCTCATTTGACATGATCGTTGTGGGTGAAAAATCCTCCAATTCATTTGCTTTTTCTCGAGCTAGAGCAACTACACTTTCAGGAAAGTTTGCAAACTCTGCAACATGAATGCCAAAACTCTGATCACAAGCCCCTGGCTCAACCTGCAAATATTGACAAATGATGGGGCATTAGGGGATAGACTTGTTCAAAAGCCACGTTACATGCATAAAAATATACAACATTCAGTCACTAACAACCAATAGATCCCAAAGGAAAGAGAATACTCTCCCAAATACAGCATCTTAGGAAGTCTTGAAGGGCATGATACCGATAACACTTAGAGAATGGCAAGTACTTTCAATTTCTCCAAGTTCATATCTCATATCCATTCAATAAAACCTCTTCAATCTTATCCTTTCTTTTCCACTTCCATGTTTGATCAGGAAAGTGAAGAAACAAATTATAATTTCATGCAGCTTGATCCCTGTTTAGAACACATTTCTTCACTTTTGTTACTCAACTTGGTGTGAAATTTGAGATTTCTTCATGCAGACAGTAAAATAAGGTCAAAAGTAAAAAGCTTCTTATTGAAGAACTGAAAAGAAGGCAAAAGGTCAAATAAAGCTCAAGAATGTCACGTCACCAACTAGCTAGGATAACACATATGGAGGTAATAAGTTGGCCTGTTTTGTTCTACCAAAACTTACAGTTGTATTACTAATAACTAACGAGCTCTCCATCAAGCTAGAAAACGTGTATGTCAATGCTTGGCAATATAGAAGGAAGGCAGAACTGAAGTTTGCATTTATATGAATAAATTGTCAAATATATTAGTTCATAAAGGATCATAGGTTGTAGGTAAACAAGAAGCGGAAAATGCGACAAAAAAAACATTGAAGCTGAAGTAAATTAGTCAAGCTTTACCAATCAATCTATGTGCAGCTTGAAGCCAGAGCCTAAATAACATTAGTTTCCAATGTAAATTTCCATCCATACCTTATATAGCATGGTAAGCTTTCGACTTGAAGCGTCAATGTGTGCACTAACATGATAATTTTCCACACCAACAATCTGTTTCTGAGGTGGTACACCTTCAGCCTTTTCATGAGCTAATGCAGTCAGTTCATGAAAGTGGCTTGCAAATAAAGTAGGTGCTTTGATCTCTTGTATAATATACTCGCATATGGCCCAAGCTAAACCTAAGAACCCAAACAAAAAATGATAAGTCTTCTACAATCACAAATGCAAACTAGTTGCAAAATGAAAACTATATAATAAGAAATTCAAAGTTTTCACTTCTCTAAATAACTGGGACATTTTCCAACAGAAGCAAAACATATAGGCATGTGCAGGCAATTGCATAGATCACTTCATGAGGAAGAGTAATGAAATTGCACCCTATCAGTGGTTTTAGACCTTGTTAAGTAATTCTAAATGGGGTAGACTAAAGGCTGTGGCAACTGATTCCAGGACTAGACTAGGAGCCTTGAAAATGGACTATAATAAGAATAATATGAAGGCAGTTGAAGTGAGGAAACCTACCAAATCCATCATATGTAGATGTTCCGCGGCCCAACTCATCAATGATTATTAGGGACTTATCAGTAGCTCCTTTCAGTATTGAAGCAGTTTCAAGCATTTCTTGCATAAAGGTAGAAACTCCCCGCAACTATAAACAAGCTAGACATGTTAACTAACTTCCAATAACAGAGAAGAAATGGTAATTTGTATCATTTCCTGCCAGCAGCACACTAAACAGGGTCTCACAGGAAATGGTTTTAAGGCATGCCAAATCTGAATTTGCTAGGTAAATAACACATGCACAAAATTTGAACATTGCCATGTAAAAGCAGAACCAGAACAAATTCTTCAAGCTGTTTACCAAAAACCAATTTTTATTTGCAAGTATTCAATAATACAATCAACAAAGTGGCAAACAAATCAACATTGCATTGACAAGAATATTTGAGTTAAGAAATTCAATTTTATGGAATAGGCAGAAATTTGAATTCTGAATTTTAGATTTTTAAGTAAAGAGCAATTCTTAGGACTGATTCCAAGTTCTTATTCCAAATCCTATGAATGATTCTTAGATTATTACTCTTTTTGTCCTAAATTCTCAATCCCAAAATTCCATAAGCCCTAGACTTGATAACCCATTATTTCTTGTCATTTATTCTTGTCTTCTGTTTAAATGTCTTACATGAAGGACTTTTTGTACTATGCTCATAAAGTTAATCTAACTCAAATCCCATGCAAGAAAAAGTATCTGGGAATAGCAGTGCCTATAGTTCATTCTTGTCACTAGGTTAGCACCATGGCTTGCCTTGGTAAATTTTCCTACAAGGATAGACTATAATAATACTCATGGCACCATGTTCTGAAAATTGATAGTCCACACAAATCTATTCAGATTCTGAATGCAGGCATGAAACTCTCTTTCATGTTAAGACATGCTTTAGTGCTCCGCAATCCTTTCAAGCCACCAGTCTTAAAATTTGAAATATTAGGAAAGAAATATGCTATGCGAAAATAAAGTGATGAGAGATAAAATTATGTTAATCTCAAACCTGTTAAGGAATAAGGAATGGAATGAAATTGTCACGACGTGGTTTATGAGTACATAAGTTAAATTTAACTCTCCTTTGATTAAATCTTAAAGGTTATCAGAAGGAACTCACTTGGCAGTCTCCTGCGCCCACCCGAGCAAAAATGCAGTCGCGAATGGAAATGCTAGCTCTCTCACAAGGAATAAACGAGCCTACTTGTGCCATCAGAATATTAACACCAACCTGCGAGAGAAACTTGTATCAAGTTGAAATAACAAGAGCAAATTGTCTAAAACTGCACATCCATATGAATCATGTAACAAGAAGTTCAATGGGTGTCGGTGCATCATATATAGAAATATGATGATATCAAGCAAATGAACTCCAACACGAAGGACATCTCCTAAATTTCCAGTGAGACTTTTTAAGTTTTTTCCTCTGGGTGATTCATATAATAACATTGAAGCAATGTTAATTGCATCAGTTAGCTCAAATACAATTATGACCTCAAACTTCGTGTCTTTTAATGATGTGCGATATAAATCAAAATAATTCCAAAGAAACATCAGTTAATTGAAGGTGTTGTGCATTAAAGGAATGAAAAATCAAACCTGCCGAATAAATGTGGATTTTCCACCCATATTGGGCCCTGTGATTATTTGGAACCAGCTCTGGCCACGAACCTGTTTTGTGATGAAACAAAGTTCAGGAATGAACTTTAATAAGGCAAGAAGCACATGTGATCAATCAAGTGAATACTGACAAGTTTACAGTCATTTGGTATAAAGTTCACCCAATCCTGAGCTTCTACACAAGGATGTCTGCATCCTTCCAACACGATATCTCCCTCATCCTATCATAGGAATTATAGAACGTCATATAGTGAATAATTTCAAATTTTCTGCAAAGGGAAAAAGTGAGAGGCAAAGTTGCAGTAAAACTCTAGTAGAAAATAACTAAGGATTACAGAAGAAGTGACATCTGGTCTTGCGTATGGAGTTGGACAGCTGGAAGCTAAATCAGCAAAACTAAGTAAGACATCCATTTCAGAAAGCTTGTTTGCTACCAATTCAAACACCTGCAATATAAAATTTTCAGTAATATCAAACAAGCTACAAAGGGAGGCAACAAAGAACATGCTTTGAGGGATGTATACCTCAGAGAAAGTTGCTGTAGTTTGAACAACTCGATTTACTAGCTCTCTTTGACAACATTTGTACTCCTCAACTACCTTTTGATACTGGTCAGTTAATTTTTTCAGTTTACTGTTTGTAAATTTCACTCCATCTTTTCGTGTTTCAAGGACAATAAACTGGGTCGTGAGTTTTTTCCTTACTTTTGGCTCCTCCTTCTTTGTAATTCTGAATACATGCCCAAATTGTGTCCCTTTATCTAGCTTTAGTCCCTTTTCTAAAGGAAGATCAAGATCACAAGCTGTTTGCTTATGTAAATTTTGTATTTTCTGCTCCAGTGACTCCTGCTCATTCTTTAGAGTAGATAGTGAAGGATCATAACCAGATGAAATCATGTACTCCCCATTCTCAAGTTGATCAAGGTCGACAGAAATCTCCACAAGGCCAATAAACTTGTTCAAATGGTCATCATCAGTCAAGGATTCCAGGGGATCCAAATACCTTTCTTTAATTAAAGATGAAAATGGTCCATTGTACTGTTCAAGAGCACTTTTAATGCACGGAATTCTTATACTAGACTGCATCCAAAAAGATGTTTCAAGTTAATGGCAGAGATATTTTCACTTAAGAAAATTGACTAAGGGAGTAACTGAAACTATATGGATGATATGTGAATCGTCACGCGATTGCACAAAGAAAGTAAATATGCTGAGACTGCTCAAATGAAGTAACCAGCATGAAGAACTCATCAATATCAAGAAACCACTGTAGAGAGCATAGCTCCAGAAAACATCAGCAAATTTACTGCTCAAGATCAGTGACCATTATACAATTCGCATTTGTGGAATCTTATTTTAAAGCAAATATAACAACTCTCTAGCTGATAGCTAGGACAATGAATAAGAAAAATGAGAAATGTGAGCTATTTTACAAGAAATCTGCAATAATACAATTGCAGTAATTAGCAAATGATTTGAAAGTTAAGAGTCAAATTCCACCTGATAAAGTTTCACAACATGCTGCAGACCAGCTCTCCCATTTTCAATTTTGTGCATTAACCGTTCAATATCTGAGATCCTCTTCAGATGTTGCCTCAGATCTTGGCGAAGGGCAGCATCCTCTACAAATGTTTGCACCAAATCCAGCCTGCAGTTTATTTCATTTACATCTAATAAAGGCTGTTTTAACCACATATGGAGCAATCTTTTTCCCATTCCAGCTGTACATGTTCTATTCATGAGGCCAAATAAACTAAAATTTTTGTTGGCATCAGTTTTGCTTTCAAGAACATTCAGTGCCCGCATTGCAGCAGCATCCAGTCTCATGTAGCTGTCGAGATTGTACGTTCTGATGGTATAGTTTCCATAATTTCTCTCATCCGCAAGTAACTCCGCATAAGATAGTAATGCCCCTAAAGCAACTGCAGCAACTTCTAACCCTGAAATCAAATCTTGGGCTGCTTCAATGGAACCTTTGGCAAGCCTTGACAGATCCGGTACCAAATCCCTTGTTTTGAATTCATTTTTCTTTCTCTCTGTCACCATCACACCACATCTGGTTAAAGCATCAAGCAAAGCTTTAGATTCATTGGATTTGCTAGTTTGCATGGGCAAAAGGCATTCCTTGCAACTAACAGCAACCAAAGCTGATTCCACATTTGTGAAGTGGCTATCATCAAGAAATTCAGCCACCCCAATAACTCTTTTGGCCAAATCAACATAACTTAACCCAACAGTGCACCTCTTTTCATGAAAATTGGGAAATAAAGAAACAACCACAGGAGAATCTTCCATCTCATTGTTGGCAAATAAAACTTCTTCAAAACTGCCTAGATTTCCAGGACTCCCACTTTTCACCAATCTCCAATTTGAACCACTACCCTCATAGAACTCAAGAGTATGGTCTGTTCTTTCCAAAAGTACATCTCGGGCAATTGTTTCAAACATGTTCTTACTAATGCTCACACTGGAAAGACCATCAGATCCACTGCCTAACATTCGCAAGGCAGTTGTAGTATGATAATAGGTCTGCGCAATAAATGTTGCATTTTCTCCATGAGCTGTATAATAGTCCTGCATATTCCGAATAGCATTCACACCATTTAACAAGGCCAAACAAACACCATGAAATTACAGAAGAAAAATAAATATGGATAATGTGTGTGTAATCCTACTCTACTGAAACCAAGGGGAAAAAAAAGAAAAAGAAAAGGGAGCCTTACATAGAAGAACTTTTTCCTCGTGCATAAATAAAATCCTGGGAGAAATTACTAAATGAATACATCATTCACCATATTTACTAGCGATTCAAGTAATTTACATCATGTAGCCATATAGGGCTCCCAGAACGAGTTCCTATTGAAACTTCACAATGGGACAGTTTACCTGTCTCAATTAAAACTTCTCTAAAATGACATTTTCTTTGTTTAATATGAAGCACGGGGTAGCTAACATTCAAAAGTTTAGCGTGTCTCTTCTGTTGAAGTTAGAAGTAGTGTTGGTTGTTGTCCGGTTTTTTATTTGTTTTTATTTTTTTGATAATGAAATTACTAATCCGTCAATACAATGAACAAAAAGACAGCTTCCTGACAACTTTATTCGTTGATTTGTATGATGATAGGCATGAATTTTCAAGGTGAATATGCCCAAAAATAATTGGTACATGATTCCAGGTCATAAAAAAGGATGAGGCTTGAAGCATACATCCCGGAATTTTTCTTCAGTTGTATCCAAAAATGGTACCTTATATTAAAGTAAATAAATGAAATCCTCGAAATTAATGCAAGTAGGGTTAGATGCTAACATGAGAAAAATAAGAGCTCCCATATTTGAAAAGGTTGAAAATGTTCATTAAACCTCACGTCATGAGAAGCTTGAGCATATTCATGAAGATAATAGAAGATTTATATGTCATTGGACAACATAGAACTATTGAGCCAACACAACCAGATAAAGCAAGTGAATTATGGGCAAAGAGCATCAGAAAGCATGCTAACCCGTCTATCAAAGACCCGAATTGCCCTAGGATCCTGCAACATCCAAACAATTAAAATTTAACCACGCATAATCATTAAGACAAAAGACGAATGCTTTCCTAATGGAAATGAAATATATATCCCCTCCATTTCACTCAAAAAGAGGATAAACAAATCCCATATCCAAAGCCAATTCGCAACAAAACCACTATAAATATCCATGCATCCAATTCTAACCCACAGAAACAGAGAAAGAGAGAGTGTTTACATGAGGTAGGGTTTTGAAGAAAGTGAGAAAGCCTTGAGCTTGCTTCGCATCTGGAAACACAATGCCATGAAACAGCAGATGTCAATTCATTTCTCAACCAAATAAACCAGCCTATAAACAACATCAATTATACATATAGAAGTCCGGATATTTATTTTTTGAAAACGAATATTAGTGCTTTCACCTAGCTTCAGCTCAGGGAGCTTCTTCTGATCCTGAAAACTATCATCCTCCATTACAATATAATCACTAATAAGGGAAGTTTAGGGTTTGGGGTATTCTTTACAGAGGACAAATTCGATATATATATCGCATACACTGTAGTGCTGGTGGGAAGAGAGGACTGACTATGGCGGGAACGCCAGCGAGAATAAGGCGGGGTTTATGGCTGTGCAACTGACGCGCCTAGAAGCCGAATTGGTTGGACTCCATTTACGTTTAGGCCCGATTCAATTATCTAGCAAAATGGTATAAAAATATTAATTTAAATACGGTAGGTCACTTCTGACCCATAAAATTTAATACATAATTTGGTACAATATACAAATGAATAATAACATTTGCAATAAAACCGCAAATGATAAAAAGGAAGTTCCTATATTAAATTTTAAATTTATTATATTTTTCTGTATTCCTTGGCATTAATTATCAAGCTATCCACTTTTGTATTAGAACTACAAAATATGTACTCTTACATATATTTAAAGCAGTAATGTAAAATTTTATGTTACTAATTATTTTCGATTGATCAATAGAGCTCTAAAAACATGTTTTTTATCAATTGAATATTAAAAATACAACAAAAATAAAATTTGGTCCAAAATGTACTCCTTTAAATTTAATGTGCTAAAATTTTATACACTATGTTTATATTAAATTAGATATTTATTAGAATTTGATATAATGAGTTTTTTTTAAACGGAGTAACTCGCAGCTGCTATCTTTTAAATGTGCAATAGGTAAATCTTTGGATTAACTCAATAGCCTGCAAATCACGCCAACCAGGTACTCCGCACTAAGCGAGTCCTGTACGACATGCTCGATCGAAAGAGCGTAGGATTATACGTCAAAGTATAATTAGGATTTATATTGATGTATCCATTAAACTTATACTTTCAAAAGTAGATTGTAAACATTATCATTTGAAAACTTATAATTAGGTCAGATAATGTTTCAAATATTTTTATTAAGGTAAATAACATTTTTATAGAAATGTATATAGTAATCTAATATGGCAACAATTTTATATTATAATCTGACTATAATTTCTTTATAATTTATTTTTAAGAATAAAAAACATGGATATAGCAAAAATTATATGGAATTAATTGAGTGATTTATACATGACTTGTAACTCTAAAATAATTAGAGAGACTATTTTGTTGTTCTTTATTACTATTAATTTAGAAAATTCTTTGTCAAGATAAAATGACGCTTTTGAAAATATTTTCCAAATTTTATTATTATAATTAATTACTAATGGTGCAAAAGGCTCCCTCTTGGAGAGGGTAAGGGAAGAGTCACCAATTGTATTCAATATTGGGCATAGGCAAACTCCAATGCACAAGATACCCTACTTTGCGAGGATCATCAATTATATACAATCTTCACTTTACATTTTACAAGGAAGTTGTTTTTGATACTCGAATTCATGATCTTCTGGTCATAAAGAAATAACCTTATTAGTTGCTTCAAGAGTTGCCTCGATGGAGAACTAACATGATTTGACTTAAATAAAATATATATTAATTCCATCTTTCATGTCTGATTAGAACTGTGTGTGACGAAATGATTAAAAAACCTAATAATTCACACATATATATCAATTTACAAAAGAAAAGACAGTTTAATCAAGTAAGACTTTATTGTAAATTTTGATAATCTTTATAATTAGATATAATATTTTTAATAAAAAATTAATATGAGAAATTATATATCATTTTGGTCTAATTGATATTTAATTAAAATTAATTTTAAAATTAATTTTAATTTTTTTAAAGTTTAAGTAACTTCGGAAAAAATCCTAATATTTAAATTTTTAAAAAACTTCTTTTTGATTTAAATTTTCTAGAAAAACTTTTTTCTTAGAATTTTGTTAAAAATAACAATAAAAAATTCACGACATGAGTATTACACATCAAATAATAAAATATTATTAACATAATGATCCAACTAAACTCTTCAACTTAACTCAAACTAATTAAATATAAATTTAAATAAGTATTATTATTGTTATATTAAATTATTAGTTTAGATCATGTTTAATTCGTTCAATTCAAATTTAAGAGTTTAGTCGTCTAGTTGCTAATTTTCAATTGGTTCATGTATAATGTTCATGCCATACGTATTCTGTCATTATCCTTTAAGAGAAGCACGAAAGAAGAGGTTTTTAAGAAAATTTGAAAAATATAAGTAGTTCTGTCTGATTTTGATGGGACTGGGCGCTGTTGCTTAGATCCATGAATTCGTTTGGCTTCAACTAAGGAATACCTGCAAAACAGTAAAGGCACACTAAGGGTTAACTGCCGGTAGGCCCCTTCGACGCTCAAGTTAGTCTTTGTGTGAGGGTTTTGGTGGCTAGGAATAAAGAAAATATGAGGGTTCTAAAGTCGTAACCTTTTTCATGATGAGGTAATGAGTTTATATAGTAAATACCTGTAGGAATTAGGTCAACGTTGAGGAACGAGCCGATCGACCCATGTGTCGTTCTGAGTTTGGGCTTGGGCCTAGTACGACCGACCCAACCATAAGCCCCCTACTTCTCGAGTCTGATCATGGAGAAGGGTCGAAGGAGTACATAAAGATTGTGCCGCTCGTCCGCATGACAGCTCGTGATAGGCCGACCGATCGAGCGTAGATATAAGACCGACCGATCGAGCGTAGAGATAGGACCGACCGATCGAGCGTAGAGATAGGGCTGATCGATTGGACATCGATGCCTAATCAAAGCACTAGATTTAATCATTAATTACAACACGTATCCTTTGACAGATTTTCAAAATTTGGAATGAAGCGTCTTTATAACTGCCGCGCAGCTGTCATGCGAAATGAAGCGTCCTTTCAGCTATTGCGCCGCTCCATATATCTGACAACCCTAATTCTCCACGACTCAGATTTGCCACGCGTCCGGGTTCGATTAGTACACCCGTTCAGTATTCTGTTATAAATGCTCGGAATTGACTCATTTCTTCACTTTTTACGTGTTCGATTCTCCAGTCTCTGCTTCCTATCTTCTTTGTCTCTTTGCTTGCAGTCATCAGAATTTCCTTTTAACCGTCGTCCAAATCCCTAACTCCAGTCACTAAACTAGGTACGTTCTTTCTCTGATCCTTATCCTACAAATTTCCTTTTCGTATTCATGTTGTTAACCAGTCCTAGAGGTGAAATTAGGCCTAGGAATGAAACCACCGCCTCCTCTTCTCGTTCGTCGCCTCCTCGCTGGTCTCCATCGTAAACATCTGCGGGTTTTAACGAAGAAAGTGCTTTACAAAAAGTCGGGCCGCTTGAAGGGATGGCGGAAGTGATGGCAGTGCCGGAGGTGAGGGGGAGTGGAGAAGTCGCGGCGAGTGACCGGAAAGATAGGCTGGTCGTTGAAGACCCACCGAGCGACGAATCGATGATGACCGAAAGGGAATTGACCCGATCGATCATCAAGAACAACATCCCTTCGTCATGGGGACCCAGGTTAGCTTCCCAGAACGAACGAATTTATAGCGCTATGGGAGGCTATTTTGCTGTTACAGATAGCTTTTTCTCGGTCGGTGGTATCAAGCTTCCGTATGCCCCGATCATTGATGAGGTATGCAACGCCTACCAATTAAGGCTGAGCCAGATTCTCCCGAATGGTTAGAGGTTTGTTAACGGTCTGGCTTTGCTATGCCATCATTTCAGGTGTCTACCATTGGTCGGTGTCCTGCGTCATTTTTTGCGAATGAACCAGAGCTCAAGTGTCGGGGCCGAGGTCCCTCATCTCCAGTATAGGGATGCAAGGCATCGTCCTGCTGGAACAGCTTCAGCAATCAAGGCGTGGAGGACAAAGTATTTCTTTGTGAGGCCCCCAGGATCTACTTTTGAATCCAGGCCGTCGAGATATCCCCTGGCCGAGCAGTGGAATGATATTTCCAATCTGTCCCTTACTAAGGAGGAAAGAGGATTGATCGATCGGATTAAGGCGCTCGGTCTGTATGCTTTCGACCGTCTTATCCTGGGGTATCGTGGAGGGGCATCGGTCGATGCCTTCTTAATTAACCCCCCACCTCGGATTAACGGGCTAGAAGAAGAAACTGCCCCTTCTGGTTGACTCCTCGTAGTTTAACAACTTGCTGCATTCATGAGCATTAGTTTTGATTTCTAACCTGTTTCTATACTTGTACAGCCATGGTGAAGCTCAGGGATCTGACCCCCTCCTCCAGTTCCCCCAAATCCAAAGGTCAGCGCAAAGGGCTTAGATCTGCCTTGAAGGTGAAGGGGCAAAGGAAGGAGGTGGAGGTCAGCAAAGACGTCGTTTAACCGACGGTGCCTGACCAGTCTACAGCGTTGCTAGCCCTTCCGGCGAATAAGGACCGACCTGACGAGCCTGCATCGTTGCCGATCCAACCGACAAGTGAGGACCGAGCAGTTTCGGAGGAAAAGGTGGAACGACCGCTAAAGAGAAAGAAGACCGCTCGGAATGTCCAATAGTCGTCCAGCCAATTGGACAAAGGAAAGGGGAAGGAGAGAGCGCCCCGACTGGACAAAGGCAAGGGGAAAGAGCGAGGGCCTAGCTCTAAGAAGTGGGTGTCCACGATCAGTTTAAATAAGACTGCCTCGCTTAGGGACGTCAATGTGGCTCTTCACGTTGCTCAGAAGGTCGTTCTTCCTGTAGACGAAAAGTTTTTGGATTCCTTGAATAATCAGGAGCTGATGGCCAGTCTCGTACGTGGCTGTGCAAGGGATCTGGCGTTCGCCTCTGCGATGCATCAACGTGTCGATCAGTTCGATGAAGTCACCCGAACGATGGACCGGGAGATTAAAGATCTTTTTGAGCAAGTTAATGCTTTAAGAGCCCAACTTTCAGAGGCGGACAAGGAGAAGAACGTCTTGGGAGCCCAACTTGCTTCGTTGGAGGAGGAGAAGAACATTTTGGTGGAGGAAAAGAGTATTTTGAGAGCTCAACTTGTTTCGGTGGAGGAGGAGAAGGGCCGAGTAGTTGCATCCAAGGGTGAGCTAGAAGAAGAGTGCCGAGCATTGCAGCTCAGTAACGAGGATCTGAAGGAGGAAGTTCTCAAAGCCAACTCTACAGCAAAAATGAAAAAAGAGCTTCGTTTGAAAGTCCTCCATGACTGCCATGAAGCGGTTGTCTGTTGACGTTTTTGATGATCAGTGAAGAATTAACTTATCAAAACTTCGACTGCTTGAGAAGTAGAGTCCAATAACAAAGCTCTAAAACATCCTAAACACATCATTTTCCTCTTTTAGTATATAAGAATCCTACATTTGTACTTCAAAAGTGTAATGAAAAAAAGCACTTCACACAACCGTCAGCAAGAGGGGGAGAAAAGAACACAAAAGAACACTCACCAGTTCAGAAAGAATAATGTAATAAATGAGCATGGATCCAAAAAATTGGGAATTTCGACCAAATTAAGATACAAAATTCACAGGATATTTAGACATTTAAAACAAGGAGAAAACTATTAAAGATACTACTAAGAACTTTCGTCAAACGCTTCAAAGGCATGACAGATTCATCCTAAATAACCTAAGCAAGTCATGTCTTTTTCCTTCCTCAACATTTTCCGGAACATTGCAAACACAAATACACCACATACAATCGAAGCAAATGCAAAAACATCCCAAAAACTCCTAGGTTCGTACAACTTTCGAACATATATACCTTTTGTGTATACAAAAAATCACATAGAATAAATGTTGAATGACTTACCTCTACCGAAGGACACAATGATAGGGACAGGAGTCGACAGCATCACACAAACACCAGCGAGGAGAAGAGAAATCAATGATAGTCACACAGGAGAGAGGAAAACTCTCGACAAACAAAAATGAAGGGGAGAGGGATGGGGTCTTTGGGTAGGTTAAATGTATAGGAAATCACATTAAACAAGCCGTTTTCGTTTTATTAAAAACGTTGAAGCCGAAGCAAACGATGAAATTTACCCTAAAATTTACGAATGGAACCGAAAAAATGTTTTCCGTCGATAAACTCAAAACTTATTTATTTTGCCAAGTATTCCCACATTCTTTACTGACAGAAATTTCTACCGTCGTTATATTTTGTCGAAAAATTTGCCGGAATAATTTCCTTCCATATTTACTGATGGATATTTTTTTCATCACAAAATGAATTTTTTCCTGACAATTTTACTGACAAAAAATCATTTTCTGTCAGTAATTTGCTATGATTTCATTTTCGTCGGTTATTTTCTATCGCTAATTATTTTCTTGTAGTGTCCCACTTATATTTCAACACGCCCCCTCACGTGTGAGCTAATTTAAGGCCAACATGTGACACAATCTATCGTATCGAGGTGGTAACGACTAACTCAAGAACAACCTGCTCTGATACTATGTTAAATTTTGCAAGATTAGACCCCAAGTAAATTAAGCACATACAAACCTAAATGAGGTTTCATCCTAAATTCAATTAGTTATAGCAGTAATTCACTAAGCCTATATATATGTTTAAGGTCATACATTCTTTCTTTCTTTTTTTGAAGAGCAAGGTCATACATTAATTCTTTCTATGTGTACAGAGTTCTACTTATATTTCAACAAATAATTGAAAATTGCAGATTAACGAAATAAGATCTAACGGGAAAACACACTTGATGAGTCGAATGGCTTGCCTTTAAACCTACTTAATTTCTTCCTCTCCACCAGCACTAGCGGTTAGAGATCCGAAGCCAAAACATCTCTAGCTAGTATCCACTTCTACTCTTGTACTAAAATATAGAGCCATTCAAAACCAGAAAAAGATAAAGACTCGATTGTATATAAAATATGCTTGCAATTGTTAGAAGTTGGGCAATAATTTGACTTAGTGGAACTTATAATTCATATTCTTTGGGTTTCACGTCATATTTTCACTTTTCAAGAATAAATATATTTGTTAAATTTACTAGTACATTGCAAAAGTTGGTAGATTTTGCACATGAATCCACCAATTTTAGTAATTTAATTTTGGAGAAATATGACTCATATACAAGTGGACACTGTATCTCAATTAAAAAGTTCAAGACATTAAATTATAAAATCATTCTTATATGTTAAGTCTTATTTTTCTTAATAAATATAAATATTTAATAAGTTACACACAAATAAAACTCTACGAGATAAATAAGAAAGAGTTCCAAGAATTAAAAAAAAACCAACGTGCTCCGGACACAAGACTGCCCACTTTGTAATATTTACAAAGAACTTTCCGTGATTCAAACATTTGATCTCCTAGTCACAAAGGAGCTAATTTATTACATAAAGCATAATATTTTGAGTTAATTTATTCGGTAAAAAAAGGAGCAAATTTTCTTCCATTTTAATGTATTTTTAAAAGTATTTATATTTTTAAATTACTTAATATGTATCTTCTACTCTAATTTATTTACGTTTGTCATTTGTAGCTGTCTTTAAGGAGTCCAAATCTTTTGTCCAGTGTTATGATGTCTTATTGTGTCTAGTGAATTTCAACCATTTATTTATGCGAATCCCATATTTATTTATGCGGGACTCATATAAAATCTGCATAAATGAAAGACTGAACACAATAAGACACCATAAAAACTGGACAGAAAATCTTCATCGGCCTTTAAGGGACTTGTGGTAGCTGAAGCTCTTAAAAATTTTGACCAATTCTTCCTCCTTATGTTACGCGGATTAAAAAATTGATTTAATGATACCTTTTAATTTATTAGGCATTATGGTACTCCATCTTTTCCATAGCCCAGCGTACAGAAGAACAAAACCTTTCCAGTGAGTTATTCTAATACGTACCCAAACTCTCTTTCTTTGCAAAGAATTATTGAGCAAGTGACGTGAAATCAACAACGGACTGCGACTTTTTAGGTTTTATAGCCTTGGCATGGCTTGTGGAACCCATACGAACCCATCAAAACATGCTTCAGTTCAGCTTTCAATAATTGTGGTCGGTGATTTTTTGCTGTTACTGAACATGAAATAGAACAACGTAATGGATTTCTTCTTCTTTTTTTCTTTTTTGCGGCCCAGAATAAACATCGTGATTTGCATTGTCCGACTTCCGTTCTTCGTGACAAAGGCCTGACGCAACACAACCTGTCGTCTTTTTTTCTTCACTTCTTTAATGATTGTATATATGTGGAAGAAGTTGATTAAGTCTCCTCTAATTGTTTGGATTAAAATAAACCATGTGCTAATCTTGAACTTGATTGGATGTACATATATATATCAATGTCTATCATAAGGCAGTTGATATCTAAGAAAAATCAATGGTGTCGGGGAAAATTAATCCAAATGGAATTAGATGTTATATCACAATCCCAAAGAGTCTTCATTTATAATTTTCATGATGATCAATACAAAAGTTAATTGACCTACACCGAGATCCGCAACAAGATTAAACGATCTACAAGGCCCTTTTGTATATATCTTCTGTAATTCAAAATTAAACTACCAAAAAAAGGCTATGTTCTTCCCAGATAAAGAACTCCAGAAAAATCCAACTAAGATATTGTAAAACATTAAACCTCAAAAACAAAAACAAAAAAAGAAATTAATTTGTGATAATAGTCATAGCCACAAAGCTCCGGCATCTTTCAAGATAGGCACCAACTCACCAGAAATATGAGTAGCCATAACTCTGTCCAAACCACCGAATAATTTCCCACCTACAAAAACCACGGGAAACTGCAGTTCACCTACCATTTTCCCCTCTTTATCACCATCACTACTAATCTTCAACAACTCACTTGCCACCGTACTTTCCTCTTCCTCATCCACATCCAACACTTGAGGATTAACACCAAGCCCAAGTAACAACCTCTTCACCACATGGCACATGCAACACCCACGTCTTCCAAAAACTATAACCGAATTCTCGGACACCAGGTTCTGGACATAGTTTTCTCCCATGGGCATGAGGGCATGTGCAGTCGTCCCGCTGTCGAGGCCGTTTCGATCTCCGGGCATTTTTCGGTTGCCGGCGGTTGTTGTCGGTAGATATGTTCTGAACGGTATTGCTTCTTGCATGAGGACTGAATGAATGCAAAATGTAGGAATGAAGAGAGGGCGCGCTTTGTGATTATATGGGGGAGATATGGGAAGACTCAAACGTCAATGGCAGTTGTGCATTCTCTTACGTCATTGTGACTGTGGGTGACGTTCTTCTACGTCACTGCTTAGTGCACATATTCCTAGTAATGGCTACACTTTGATAGTCACGACCTCCGTGTCATTACTTATTTTGAGATTACAATTCATTCTCTTTTTAAACCACATACGTGCACAAGTATCACATCACATAGCGTTAAGAATTAGCATTGAGCATTTATAATTTTACATTACTTAACTTTATGTTTAATATACCTTTTTAAATAAGAGTTATGGGCCAATTTTCATTATCAAATACTTTCTATAAATATTTGATGTACGTAGAACATATATATAACTAATATTTTATTTTATTTTATACTTAAACTATTTTATTTACTTATTTTACATTATGATTTTAGGTAATTAAGAAGATAATGTCTCGGGATGAATATTGTCAAAATTTGGAAGAGATTACAAGTCAAAACATCAGAAAAGAACAAATTTTGACGTTGGTTTTGATATGTTCCTGTAAAGTACGAATCAATATCAAGTACTCTTTTTTTTTGGAGGGGATATCAAGTACTCTTTTAGATCATTTTTAAAAAAATTATAAAATAGTACCTAGATTTTTTTAAATTGCAAAATAGTTCCTCAATTCATTATGTTATATTATTTCCTATATTATATCAACCATGTCTAAAAAATGACATCAATCTATTTATTTTTATTAATATTACTTTTCATATATTTTACATATAAAAATAATTACAGTTAATATAAAAATATCATTTAATCATAATACAAAGATAAAAATAAAGATAATATAAAGTATTTAAAATATTATAATTTTATCATATAATAAAAATAATTATATTAAAATATCAAATAAAAATAAAATTTCATCACTTCACAAGTATTACAATAGGAGTTTGTGCCGAGTAATGACTACACGAGACTCTAGCAGATATTGACTTGCCCAAGTCGTTAATTTAGGTCATATGCAGTGTGTTACGACTACGTCTCTTCAAGTTGTCTGGCAAGGCACGGCCTCTGAACCGTTCCGATCGTTGAGAGGTATCCGACAAGGAGACTCCCTCTCACCTTATCTTTTTGTCCTCTGCATGGAGAGACTAGGTCATCTCATTTCAGCGGAGGTGAGAAAGAGGGCTTGGAAACTGATCAAGCTAGGTCGAACGAGACCTCCCATATCCCACTTGTTCTTTGCAAATGACCTCGTGCTTTTTGCCGAATCTGAGGATCGACAGATGCAGGTTATCGGTCAAACTTTGGAGACTTTCTGCAGAGCATCCGGACAATAAGTTAGTACCGCTAAAACTCGAATTTTTTTTCTCTAAGAACGTTTCTCAAGAAACTGTGAGGCGTTTAAGCCACAGGCTTCAGGTTACTAGCACGAATAATTTGGGCAGGTATTTAGGAGTCTCTTTGATCCACGAGCGAACTACTAGGCACATTTATTAGCATATACTGGATAATGCCCAGAAGAAACTTACAAGGTGAAGCACCAGGCTGCTGTCCCTAGCGGGCAGGCTTACTTTAACCCAGGCAATCCTCGCGACATTGTCGCTTTACACTATGCAAATGGTGTGCCTCCCACGACAGTTGTGTGATGACATGGAAAAAATCATGCGAGATTTTATTTGGGAGTCCTCGACTGAACACCGCAAGATGCATCTAGTAAACTGGGAGTCGGTGTGTAAGCCTAAAGCAGAAGGAGGGCTGGGACTTAAATGCATTCGGTCAGTGATTGACGCTTTACTAGCTAAATTGGGCTAGGGCCTGCTCATTAAACCCGCTGCACTTTGGGTTTAGATTCTTTGAGTCAAGTATAGTCTCAAGACTATGCATCTTCCCCTCACTGTCGCCAGGTCAAGGACTTCGCCCGTCTGGAGAGGGATTTCGATATCCTGGGCTTGGATCCGTCAAGGGATCAAATGGACCATGAGAAACGGGAGGCGCGTGTTATTTTGGCTGGACAACTGGTTGGACAATTGGAGACCTCTTATTCATATGGCCTCCTCGCCAGTGCCAGATCACCTACGATTGGCTACAGTTGCAGACCTCATGACGGATAATGGCAATTGACTCTGGCAGGAGTTCCAGCAGTATCTCCCGACCACAATTTGTTTAGCCCTTGCGAATTTCGACCCTATCGTCGAGAATATGGCAGCAGACAGCCTGCAATGGGAATCTACACCTCACAGCGTGTTCACTGTATGCTTAAGAATTAATCAATGGTCGACCCACGGGCCACAAGCACTCGTTGTGGGGGATTATCCTGAAATGGGCAGGCCCGCAGCGCATCCAGGCGTTTCTATGGCTTTTAGCTAAACGAAAACTCCTGACCAATCAACAGCGAGTGGCTTGCCATATTTCCTTAGACAGCCGTTGCTGTTAAGTCAGAATTTCGACTTTACGTATATAAGAATTTTGATGAAATACAAACACAAGAAAGAATGAAAAAATAGATAATGTTAAAAAGTATG
>JANKOE010000002.1:40270742-40281038 GCA_026284465.1 Erythroxylum citrifolium | reverse complement strand
GCCATTTGCTTGTTTGTTGTTGTGTTGGATTGGATTGTTGGATATTGGAAATGTTGGATTTTTGAAAATGTGAATTTCTGGTGGATTTGGTATTTTGGTTGGATCGGTATTGTGAAAATATTGGACAGTGTTGGATCGGTGCTGGTGAGTTTAGGAATTTTCATGGATAATGCACAGTGTTGGTTCATGGGTGGATGATGCACAGTGGCGTTATGGGATTTAATTCAAGAGGCGGGTAAACGGGTACCCGATGGGGGTCAAACCCCCAACGGGTATGGGTACGGGTATAGGTACGGGGGTGCCAAAAAAATTCCCGACGGGAATGGGGACGGGTATGGGGTTGAGGGCAGATTCATGGGGCAGGTACGGGGGATGGCATACCCGCCCCATACCCGCCCCGTTGCCATCCCTAGTAATTGACCATAATGTGGCCCACAATGTCAAGGTGTTTATGGCAAAGTTCACAATGTTTATAGGAATTGGTAAACTTAATTTTGTCCTTTGTTGCTAGTCTCCCAGCTATCCCTAGCCATAGGATGAATGCATGTCAGGTGTTGACATCATTATCCCGGACTAGGTTCATCCACTTTACACCACCGGTTACTCCTTACTATAGAAAGGTTATGTATACTTTATAGTTGAATTCCTTTTCTCCATTGACATTAAAATAAATCTGAAACTGGTTTGAACCTTGACAAAAGGATAGGGTGTTCATTATTATTTCCACTATTTTGCTACAATGATAGGGCCATCTCCATTGGTTATTGTTAATGAGCTTACTCACCTTTGTACTAGGATTGATGGACTAGCTTCAAATGTTGGATTTCCTCAATTATATACAAAGGCCCTCTATTATGCCAATTGTCAAACCAGAATAGTGTTGAATCACCATTCTCAATTTTATGAAGGACCAGATGATGCATCCATTACCTAGTTCCCAGGATTTGCCTCAAAGTCCATAACATATCTAGTTTGCTCAAGATAGATTGCACCAAAGGGCCTACCTCCATAACTGAGGAACTTAGTGCACCAGTGATTAATTGTTCTATTGAAGGAGCCGATCAAAGGGCTATAGTCAGTTGCACTAACTCTCTTTTGGGTTATAGGAACTCCTGGGTATTTTATAGGCAGCCTAACTTGCTTCAATCCTATTTCCATTACTTTAAAGGCAGCTTCCTGACTAATGTAGGTAGAGAGATATAAACAACTTTTGTTTAGGTTGCATCTTAGCCCTGACATTGCTTTAAAATCCTTCAATGTTTCCATTAGAACGTTTATAAGGTGTTTTTCAGAGGTCATCTATAAAAGCATGGTGGGAGAGTTTTGTACCTTTGCATCTATAATGGTAAACTTAGACCTCAAGAATATATATCGTCTATAAAGTAATCAATTTAATAGAATAAATAAACCAGAAAAGCATAGAACAAATATCAGTCCAAATATGATTTGGTATTGTAAATTTTTTGTTCATCTAAGTACTCTACATGTATATATTTGGCAATTATTTGATGCCTAAGAATTAAGAAATTTTACTTCTTTGTATTACATAAGGGAGTAAAAAATCACAAACAAACCAGGCCCATTATCAAGCATTAACTAGAGGGAGTTGAAATTCCCAAATTGGGAAAATTTTGAGCATGAATATGAAAGCTATCTAACTTTTTGGTAAAATCATGACAGTAATTAATTAATGGTAAATTAACACGTAAATTAAAGCAACATAAACTTAATAAAATAGGTAATTAAGTAGTAATAAAAAGCAACCTAATAAACTTGGTATAATACTACAATACGACAATTGCAGGCTACCGGAAAATTAATAATAGGCTTATATCTTCTATTTTCCAATTTTCATACATGATTGAATACTTGTAAGTTACCCAAGTCATTCTTTTTTCATCCAAATAATCTTTTATTTCACAAATAGAAATCGGAGCTTTTTATTTGAGATCGTAAAAGACAATAACATCCATCATACTCTAGTAAAAATGAGATTAAGCAATATTGAATGAAACATCTACATCATACCACCATCTAGTCATTGTCGTGTTCACATTATAAGCTACTTCTTATATTATAAGGCACTATAAATTGAAGGTTGAGCTCTAAAAGTTGCTCGTAGAACTAAAAAATTAAACACGTGTCTCATTCTCTTCCTCACATTAGGTGCAACAATTCATTCTTGTTGGATAGGAATACCACCTTCAATATTCCCAGTATCATCCTAACCACTAGAACAAGAACAACTTTTAGAACAACTTTCACTACCAATTTCGTAGTTTATATTTGCCTTCTATCTTTCTAACTCTAATAGTCTTCAAGTAAAGTTTTCATTTTTTATTTTTCATTTTTGTCATAACTAACTATCTTACAAGGTTCTACGTCACCTTTAATCTTAGCTAAATACTTTTTTAATATAGTAATTCCTCTACCTTACAAATATTTGTTGCAATACAAACAAATAGTATGGTTCTACATGGCAAGAACTAATATAACATGAGCTTAAACTGATTCATTGAATCTTTCTAAAGAGATTTAATTATCAGGAGTACTTAAACTTCTTTCCATTTATCTATAAAAATAAATACAATTAAATAAGTATGATAAACTAAACAAACAACACATGCACCTCTTAATTATAAAACAACAACCAAACATAACTTAATAAGTGACTAATCAACATAGATATGTATAAAAAGGAATTGAAAAACGGATCACAAAATGTGTATCGCTCAACCTAAAATAAAACAAAAGCACGTATTAGATTCTAAGAACATACATACATACAACTTAAACTCTAAAGAAATTTTATATTCTTGAAAGGAGTATCCAAAGCAAAAATACTAAAATGTACATGACATGACATGGTTGTATATTCAAAGTCAATAGTTTAAAAAGAGTCGTTACCAACCACTAGTTAGTGACATGAAAAATGTGTAGTTAGGTATGTGTAAAATAACATGAAGAAGTAAAGCAATTGCATATATGTTGTCTAATAAACTTCAAGAAAACATATCACATGAACACATCTATAAGATGTCTTATAAATAATTTCTCAAAAAGACGATGTCTTATAAATATAAGGAGATGAGTTTAGCTCTTTAAGGTCATATTTTTTATAATTTTAGTTCTTAATCTTCGGAAATTACATTTTAGTCGTGTTATTAAATCGGCATTTTGAATACTAATTGACCAAAAAGGTTAATATCGATCAATACCGAAACTCAATACGGAACCAACATTCACTTTACTATTTTTTGGTCAATGTAGATAGTACCGATCGATACGTCACAGTACCCATAACTTTGATGAAAATAGAAAAAATATTTTAAAATACTATGAAATATTTTTAAAAAAATCAAAATAAAAACTTACATCCATAGAAAATCTGGTATAACATGAATAAGAAATATATTGTGAGTAAATATCATTTCTAATAAAAATGTAAAATATTCAGAAAGATAAGGAAGATAAAGAAAAAGATGAAAAGATTGAAAAGATGACAGAAACATTGAATAAAGAAAAGAAAGAAGATAAATAAATAAGAGGAACTAAAAAAGTTATATATTAAAAATTTGTATTTCTAAAAAAATTATTATCAAATTATTATGAAGAAATTTTATAAATAAACTTAAAATTTTTAATAAAAATACATAATTTTAGGGTTAAACTTTTCCGGATATTTTAATTTATAGGAGAAATTAACTGAACAATTTGAATAAATTCTCTTTAAAAAAATTTAAATATTGGTTGATTAATTAATTGCTTATAAATAAGTAAAACAGATAATCTGAACAGTTAAATGGGAGCCCAAGAAAAAAGAATGTAATTAATAATACCTCAAATGAAAATGCAATATACAATCAAGTATGAACAAATAGATTAGAAATAGAATTATTAGAAACACAAAATGAAATTTATCAAAAAAGTAAAACACTAAAGAAACGTGTCTCAATTCTCATCTCATCTCAGCCTTTTTGGCTTGTAGTTGTGGAATATGCTCTGTTCCTTACTTTTCTGATTCTGCGTGCAATGCAATCTTGAGTTTCCTACGGTAAGTTGAAACCTACCGACCTAGTCCTATTAATCATTCTGTCTAGTTCAGAGTTCATTTATATGTAATCAATCCCTTCTTTCTTTGTAGTTTGTATCCCTTGTTTTGTGTCTTTTTCTAGGTGGGTAGTGTGTTTTTCTTCTTTTCTTTCCTTTTTTGCCTTTCTTTTTAATGCAATTATCTGTTTCACCCACAATTGTGTTTTCTTAGTGCTGTCTATCGCTGGTATTCAAACTGGAATTTGCATTACTGTTCGGTTCTTTTTTTCTAGTACTGATACTGTGTTCCTAAGGATTTATTTTTGGGTTTTGCTTTAAACTTTTTTGTATTCTCCCCTTTTCTTTGGCTTACTGGGTCTGATAAAAGCTTGGTGTTTTGGTTTGGTGCGATATTTTACGATTTTATAGAGAGTGAAAGCGGGTTTGGTTGCTGTAATGGGGGAAGGTTCGAAGACCAACTGCAAGTCAGCTTCTCACAAGCTGTTTAAGGACAAGGCCAAGAATCGTGTCGATGATCTGCAAGGGATGGTCATGGGTCTGCAGCTTGCCAGAAAAGAAAACCGCACCATAGATGTGGATGTCCTAGTGGAGCAAGTTCAGCTGACGCTTCGTGAGTGGAAAGCTGAGCTCAATGAACCTTCTCCAGCATCATCCTTTCAACAAGTTAATATTACGTATTTTTCCCACTTCGTTGCATGTGCAATGTCAATGAATATGGGGATCGCATTTTGTTCTTGATTGTATTTATGTTCAAAATTAAAATGTATCGGGTATAAACCGTTAGGATAAAATGCTCTCCTTGTGAATTGTATATTTGTTGGTGATAGGGTGGAAGCCTTGGTTCATTCTCGACAGACATATGTAGATTGTTGCAGCTTTACGATGAGGAAGATGATGCTACGAGTGCATTGGCTGCACCTAAGCTTGAGCCTACAGACCAAAATTTGCTAGTCGGAGATAATATGGTGTTTAATGGGGTAGGTCTTCATTTTCATTTCTTATTTCCTCTGTTCCATCTATCTATTAGGTGCGTGTTCTTACATTATTCTTATTGTTGAGGTGCAGTGATTGAAATTAAGACACGTTTAAGCCAGAAGGGATGCTTTCCTTCTTTCTCAGTATACAAAGATGTTTAGATGTTTTAAAAAATGCCATATTCTAGGTTTCTTGTTTTAACTAGTCAGATGCAATATGATGGAATGTTTATTAAGTTTGTAGTCTCGTCTTTAATATTGGTTGGTTTGACGTCCTCAAGTTCGTTGAGATGCATTCTTGTGTCACAACTATGTATTGCTCAATATAACTGTTTGTTGGCTCAACCAGGATCATGTATAGGTATTGATTTTACTTCTTTCTGGAGGAGCGTCAAATATTTGGTTCACCATTTCTTCCTGCATTTGATCCATTGTGTACTTGGATCTGGTCGATAACGATCATTTAAACTACCTAGACTTTTCATTGGGAACTTATCTTCTTCCTAGGATCTTGTACTTTCAATAACAAATTAACTATTTTCTGATGTATTAATGTTATACATGTACCTGTTTCTGCCAACCTAAAAAAACCTTTTAATACGTGCGAATGTAAGCTACCCATGGAAAACATTTCACTTAATCTGTATTTATCTGTTTTTTGTGTAGTCTCTGTAAACAATATTGGCTTCTACAGGAAATTTTGAATTCTGACAATTATTTTACATGTCTAAGATTCTTTTTTGTGAGTTTGAACATTTATTGGTATTCTCATCATCATCAGATGTAAAAGGGACCTTTCCTTGATTCGTGATTTTATTTGTTCCAGGAAAGTGGACTAAATAAGGGGGAACAAGATCATGGCTTCCCATTGGTTGGTGAATGCAAAAACACACCTTCTGGAGCCCAGAGCAAGGCGATAAACAACTTAGAAGTGGCAGCTCAACTGGACTGCCATCAATTTGATTTGCCCCCGAGTTTTGGGCAATACTTTTACACTGGTTATAATGGTACTGAATTGTGTGGAGCGGATGGTATGCATCAATTTTCTGGCTATCTCCCAAGTATATCTCTGCCTCCTTCTGCTTTCTTAGGACCAAAATGTGCACTTTGGGATTGCCCTAGACCTGCTCAAGGGGTACTGGAGTGGTTTCCGGACTACTGCAGTACGTTTCATCATGCCTTAGCATTGAATGAAGGCCGTGCTGGGATGGGACCAATTCTTCGACCTGGAGGCATCAGCTTGAAAGATGGCCTGCTGTTTGCTGCTCTTGGTGCAAAGGCTCAAGGGAAAGATGTTGGTATTCCAGAATGTCAGGGAGCTGCAACGACAAAGTCTCCATGGAAGGCACCTGGTGTGTTAGTTACATCTTTAAGTCTCTAATAATTTTATTAACTGTTTTTTTTTCTTGACATCTGGAACAGCTAATGTGGTTTAGTGGCACATGGATTCCCTTTTGATTGTTGTATTTCCATTTTTCCTTTATGGTTGCAGAGCTCTTTGATCTTTCAGTTCTCAAGGGAGAAACAATCAGGGAATGGCTCTTTTTTGATAAGCCTCGTAGAGCTTTTGAATGCGGGAATAGAAAGCAAAGATCTTTGCCAGATCATAAAGGACGTGGTTGGCATGAATCAAGGAAGCAAGTGATGAATGAATTTGGGGGGCTAAAGAGATCTTATTATATGGATCCACAGCCATTCAACGACTTTGAGTGGCATCTTTATGAATATGAGATTAGTAAGTGTGATGCTTGTGCCCTGTATAGGTTGGAACTGAAGGCTGTTGATAGAAAGAAAAGTGCCAAGGGAAAAATAACAAATGAGTCTGTTGCTGATCTTCAAAAGCAGATGGGAAGACTTACAGCTGAATTTCCTTCCGATAATAGGACAACAATGAATGCCAAGGGTGGTGCTGGAAGTGCTTATTCACCATCAAATCGGATGGTGACGACAAGTGAAGCATTTGACTATGATGATTATCTTGTTGAGAATATAGGTGATTATTATGACTTAATTTAAGAAGGGATCACCTGAAGTGAAACTACTTATCTGCGATCATTGCATGGCGTACTCTGCCATAGGATGACTTGGTTGGTCTTTGGTTTTCTCAAATTGAATAACACCTGGATTCAAGCTGTTTTTGAGTTATGTGACATGTGCATAGTTCATTTTCATATGGAGCGACAGCCAGCATTTCTATTTCTGATGCTGGAGAAGCTTCTTACTTGCGGGAAATGGAGAGGTAGTTTTTCCCAGCTAATATCGTAGGGTGAACTCCGGAAGCCATTTGGTGTCACCAGCAAGATTTAAGATACCGTTTCGTACCGGCCGATACGGTTTTCCCAACTAATATCATAGGAGGAACTCCGGAAGCCATTTGGTTTCACCAGCAAGGTTTAGGATACTATTTTGTATCGGCCAGTACGTACCGTATCGGACCAAAACTGGTACGAAACGGAAGGTCAGTTGTACTAGGTTTAAATACCGGTCAGTACCGGCTGGTTTTAGATGGTACCGGTCGGTATTCAAAATACCGGTAAAATACCGACCGGTACCGAAAATTTTTAAAAATAGTGGAATTGTTTTCAAAATTTTTAAAAAATTTTAAACTCTCCCTAAATTCCTCCTGCCTCTCCTTTCCCCTCTTTTTTTCAAAGTTTTTTAATTAGTTATTTTATTTACTTTAACTTTTATAATTATTGTGAATTTTTAATTTTGTTTTTAAATTAAATATAAATATTTTTATTACTAACAATAATTAAAAATTAAATAAAACTAAAAATAAATTATTTTAATTTAAAAACAAACTTAATTAGTCACCCCGTGACTAAGTTCCCCCCTGGGCTAGCGTAACTAAGTCCCCCTGTGGTCACTGTGGTGACTACATGTCAATTCTATGAATTGCCAGTAACATGTGAATTTTTATGAGTTGTACGAATATGAAACAAATATGAAGCCCCACATTTGAATTCTCATAAGTTGCCAAAACATGTGAATTCTCATGAGTTGTATGGATATGAAACAAATATAGTGATTAATTGATATTACATGATCATGAGAATAGTGGTCATTATTCATGTGCATTGTGAGTCATGAATAATGCATATAAATGTTTTATTTTTGCATATGAGATGGTTAACTTTTCATAGATTGTTGTTGAGATGATTTTTGAGATAGATCATTATGATAATGTAAAAAGAGTGCAGAAATTTCATGAAAAGATGATATGCTTATACTCTATTTCCACTGTTTATATACATGGATCTCGTTGGGTGTTATAGAGATGGATTAAAGTGAGTAGAACTTAAAGAAAAGGCTAGTGTAATGTGATGACTTGAAATGAGAAAGATTAAGGTGATAGTTAGAGATGAAATGAAGGTGTTAAAGAAAATGAAGTGCAAAAAGTATGATGAATATGCATATATGATATGTTATATTTTTTATGTTTATGATCAATCATAGATTTTGATTTGTGTTTGAATGAGTTGAGCAGAAATGGAAGTAGAAATGAAAAAGAAATAATGATGACATAAGTTAGAAATGATAGACTAAGCAAAAAAGATGAAGTAATGAAAAATATGTTGTTTCGTAAAATCTGGGCAAAATCCTCTATCACGATCATGCATAAGAGGAAACCCCAAAGGACTTGCACGATCGTGTAGAAACACGATCATGACAGAAGGGAACCTCAGAGGAGTTGCATGATGTGCGATCGTGACAGAGATGAGATATCTTGAAATGCATGATCGTGCTTGTGAGCAATCAATTGAAAATGCACGATCGTGTGATCGTCACAGTGAGAGTGCAGAGATTTTTGACAGTTTTAAACATCCTACACTCTTTTGACCATAACTTCTTCTTCGGACTTCCGATTAACTTAAAATTTGAATCACAAACTTCTCACATTTTGTCTTTCCTCTCCACGAAATTTCATAGCCATCCGAATTCATTAGAAAATGATTGATAATGATTTATTGATAAGTTTATGAAGAAAATGAAGTGAACTGGAAATTCTTAAATGGAGTGGGTCACAGAATTCCTAATAATTAATAATAGATGAGTAATAGAATACCAGAACTAAACATACCATTAGAGTTATAAATTTAATTTTTGTAGAATTAAATATCTAAAATTTAAAATCTTATAAAAATATTCATCGAAATATTAAAATATATAATATTTTTATCTTTATAATTTTTTTAAAGTTATATTCTCACAAGTCATTTTACACATAAACAGTTAATACTAAACAACTAATTTTACCAGACATCTTTAACAAACAGCTAATGCAATTCGCTGGTCAAATCAGCTCTCAACTAACAACGTTAGCTAAATGCAATCAGTTAATTGCCAAACAGGACCTTTATATAATATTTGTTAATAAAGTATTAATAAAAATATATTATTTTTAAAAAAATAATTTATAAATTATTATTTATAAACTAACATTTATTATATATATTTTTAATTATTAAATCAAAATTTATTTGAAATTTATATATCATAAAAATATATTTTAAATTTACTTATATTTATTAATAATTATTAAATTAATTTTATAAATTAAATTAAAATTGTAATTATTATTTATTATTATGACTTTTGGAGACAGGTTATACATATACAGTACAACTGTATAATGTGACAATGGACTATTTTGTAATTTTAAAAAAATTCAGTGACTATTTTATAAATTTAAAAAATTATCTGAAACGGTACTCAGTATTAACCGGTATCAATATAATACTGTATTAAAATTTAATCTAATATTAAATTCGGTACAATATTCATAACATTGGTCACCGATATAGTCAATGGTGGGTGAAACCTATATTGCAGGCTACTCACCTTTGTTTTTGGTCACGGGTATAATCAAGGGTGGGTGAAACCTATATTAAAAAAAGGTGAACTCACCATTTTTTTTGAACTCTTCTCAGACTTCGTGCTTATTTCGACCCTGGTAATTGCTAATGTAGGATATTTTCTGACTATGTAGTAAAATCTTTATAAATGAATATTTTTTAGACCTAAAAAATCATTATTTTATACGGAGTTATTAATTTATCGATAAATAAATATTTTATTAATTCATCGATAAATTAATATTTATTAATTTATAGAATAATTTTTATTTTGTACATTATATTTGTCAAGTTAAACAATTAATTTTTTTCGTAACTAAGAAAGAAAATAATTAAACAATTAATTAATGATGATGCATTGTATCTAAGTTTATTAATCTTGTCAAAAATAAGTTTATTAATCTTAGGTT
>JANKOE010000002.1:40225705-40236705 GCA_026284465.1 Erythroxylum citrifolium | reverse complement strand
ATGCCCTACCCTTTTAATGCATGTATATTATATGATTGATGGTTGAAAAACTTATTTATATTTATTTATATTATTTGATATATTTTTCTATTTTTTAATATTATATATAATTAAATATAATTATTACGTAATTATGACGTCACACCGGTTCAACCGGTGGTCGAACCGATCAAACCGGTCAAATTGGTGACCAGTAAAGCTTCCGGTTCAACATCCGGTCCGGGTTTTAAAACCTTGGAGTGCCTAATTTATAACAGTAGCTTACATAACAATCGCTTATTAAGGTTTTGTTTCTTTTTTTTTCAGTTTTTTGGTTTGTTTTTCAAATTCAGATTAAAAAAAAGGTCAATTTGTTGACCTTTTTAGTTTTTAATTTTGGTTCAAAAATTACGAAAATTATAAATCATAAGAAATGGTATTTGTTTTTTGTTTCTGTTTTTTTTCATAATACTGAATAAATAATTATTTAATATATTAATTTTAATAAGAATTATAAATAATTTAATAGTAAGAAAAATTATGAATAATTTAATTTTACTTAATAATTTAATTTATTTTTTCATAATTAAATAAATTAAATTTAATAATTATTAATAAATACAATTAAATTTAAAATATCTATAAAATATATAAATTTCGATAACATTTAATTTAATAATTAAAATATATTTAAATGAGGATTAACTTATAAATAAAAAGTAAAATTTTATTATTTATTTTAACAAAATATATAAAATGTTAAAATAAATTTAGTTAATTAAAAATAATTTAAGTTTAAGTTTTATCTAATAAGGAATTGATATATGAAAATATAACTATATTTGACATTAACAAGTTTTTATTCGAAAAAAATTGAAAATCACAAATTAAATTTTAAAATTAAAAATGGAAAACTAAAAAAATAGTAAACCAAGATAATAAAACCTGTACCACTTTAGATTTTGACCAACTCTAAGAGACTAATCAACGGCTGGCTACTCATAATCATAAGTACAACATATAACCTACGAGCAGCGTTATGTTTTGATCCGGAGGACCTGTTCTCTACTCATGATTGTTTACTGAATTGTACCCAAATTAGGAATTTACTTTTAAGTTTTCTGCATAACCTGAATTGAACCCAAATAATTAATATTGACTCCACTCTTTATATGCTCGAGTTGAGTCTTGCACTTCTAGGGCATGGAGGGAGACCTTTTTGGCTTATCAGGAATATCAATAATACAACTTATTCATTGCGAAAGCCAATGTTTTTTTTTTTTTTTTTGGCTAAAAGGGGAACTAAAAAGAACTGCACAAACAAAAGAGGCCGAAACTAGCGGAGGCCTCATCGATAAGGCGCCAGCGCCATGCTGGTCCTGGATAATCACCAGAGGATCTTGTAGGAGACGCAGTGCCAGGGAGAACGTTGTTGCGAGAGAAGCCAGCCGGTTTGCATACTGATTACGCAAGCCATTGTTAATACGTGGAAAATGCGAATGAAGTGACAATTAATAGTAGAAACAGATTGACTGTGTCAGTTAAAAGTAATAAGGATTAAAAAAAATGTCAACTTTAAAGTTAATTATACGAGTAAACATAAATAATAATAATAATTATGCGTAAAAATAAAATTTTTATATTAATTTTAAATTATTAAATCAAGATTTCAAATATTAATTATAATGAGAAACTAAAATTATTTTACAATTTTAAAAATCCAGTATACGACTTTGTTGTAGGGCCCTTGCATTAAGACACCAAAGCCTGACGAAGACAAGGACGGAGAGATCCAATAAGATAGGAAGTGAAGGATTCAAAACCAAAGGGTAATTCCACTTTTCTTTCTCTTACAGCTATATTTCAATACTTAAATATACAAATAGGACAGATAACTGCATCAAGCTACTGCCTGATGTCCATTAGGCTTAACTACGTATTATTTGAATACGCATACCAAATATAAATACAGTAGGTGACTTCCTTTGCTTTAATAGCATACATCACTCGTCCCTACATAAAACTAGTAAGCTACTATAAGTACAACATTCGTATTAACACTAAATGATCTGGACACAACCAACGGAGACACCAATTTGAGGTAGCTTAATGATACCACTACATATAGGCAGCCGGGGAATTAACTAGAGATATAGGCAACCCTTGTCTTTTAGGCACCATCATCATCAAGATTGTTGACCCTTTCACACTCGTCTATCCACTCGCTATATCTGCACACAGCAATCAGGTATAACTTGTATGTGACGCGAGAACGAGATAGAGGAAGAGAGTTAGAAGCTTATGATGAGTTGCACTTACATGTCAATCGGTTCAGTCAAAGCTGCAAAACAATTATAAAAAAATGGTATGAGTCGAACATTTTTCGGTAGAAGAACAGAGGAAACTAGTAATTAAGCTAACAGTAATAAAACCAAACCCAATATAGCAATTGGGATTTTTCAAAAAATAAAATATAGGTCAAAGGGACAATTGACTATGAGGATCACCAATGTTGACTGATTCAGTGAGGAGAAACATTAAACCAGATATTATTAAAGAAAAATGAGCATATTTACTAATGCCCAAAGCCACACAAGAATTATATACAGTCCTAATATGTTACTGAATTTTCAGGCCTCGTATCAGTATCATGCTCGCCTTCACTCCTCTACTCACTTCTATAAAAAAAGATGTCCTTGTATTTCACCCATATCAAGAATAGGAGGAGAAGATGCATGATGACCTCGAGTTTCACCCACAAAAATCTACAAAAATCTAGGCGACAAACTTACAAACAGCTTCTCTGATGGAAGAAAAAACCGATTTTATGTTTACTGCAATCATTTACCATCCAAGAACAAACTCACTTTTCTCCACTCTTAAATTCAAACTTGTAATAACACCTCACATAAGATTTCATAAATAAATCCTTGTGGTGAAACTGAATTGAATAGTTAACAAAGAGAAGATTGATTTTGCTTCAACAAGTGGGTTTGACAACAGCAGCTATGTGTTAGGAAGGTGAAGACAAAATCCTTTGTATTTTGCTCGAGGAATAAACTTTTTATCTACTTTGACAAATATCAGATTCCAGGCATAATCTTTCTACAAAATAAGTTCAGCTTGCTGTTTCATTTTAATAATTTTCCCCAATAAAATTGCATGTAAGCTCCTTTGACTCTTAAGTCAAATCTACATCATAAACTATTGCCAACACTAACACCAGAAGAGTCAAAGATAAAGACACTACAGGTTTGGAACAAATGCAACATTTCCTATTGTACTCTGGACAGTTCAAGTTGTGCCCCATCAAAATTTTCATATTAAGATGTAATATCAGATTACATATATACCTGTGATAGTTGTGCTGAAGCTCTCTTGGCATATCCCGCACACAGCTTCACCAATTAAGTTCTTCATATCACTGAAACCAATAATATGTCAGAAGTTAGAATAAAACAAGATGGCCAACAATCTTTTTTTTTTGGGGTAAATAATGGCCAACAATCTTTGCAAACATCTAATTAATGCTTTTTGTTCCTACTCAGCCATGCATCCAAAAAGTGTATCAAAAATTATGTGCAACAAATATGAAAATATCTTCCATACTTGAGGGAATTGCTATCTAGAGATTCAAAAACAAATCAATGTGATTCAGATCTAAATATATACAGGATTCCCAAAATTATTCCTAGAAGGTAGATCTAAAAGAATCAAAGAAATACGGATGAATATATAAGAACTTAATTGTATGAATTAAGTGAACATAAAAGTCAACATTGCTATTACAAGAATTGCAAACCTTTACGGTAATCCAATATTCTTGCAGAATTTATAGCTGGACAATTAAAGAGTAGAGTTTCTTTTCAGAAAGCAAACAAAAAGGCTATTGAATTAACTGAACAAGCAGATATAAAAGGAATTTGAGTACAAATTGTGGGATGTCTTGACGGAAAAGAAATTGCAGGCGTTAATATCAGAAAGCACCCACTGCTAAATACAAAACACATTTCTAACATTACTATCTATGGAAGACCTAGAACTGCAGAAGGTTCCATAATCAGATCAATCATTCAAGGGCAACCAGAAGGTTCCATAATCAGATCAATCATTCAAGGGCAACCACGGATAGTGACAAAGGGGCCACCACCTTAGTATTTACCACCTTCTATGCCTATAATGCACTCATGTGGGGTCAGAAATCTCATAATTAATAAAAGTGAACTGATGCTTACATTCGACACTCAACACTCGTGCCATGATTACAGAAGGGGCAACTGAAAACGGTGTCAAGCTTGTCCATTCTCTTTTTAGGTGGGGGCTTTGCTCTGGACTTCCTCTTTCCCATGTCTCAACTCCTATAATACAAATACTATAGTGAGCGTTAAAACGTCTTGACTAACACTTCAAAGAGAAGACCACACAAACCCTTCGCCTTTACAAAAACATGAATATGCTAATAACGAACAAGGGAATAAAAACACAGAAAAAGGGGAAATTTTGCTACTTACCAACAGGGTATAAAAACACAAAGAAAGGGGGGATTTTAAGCATGTAACTTGACAATATGCAGATTAAGATTTGCAGCTTCCTGCAGGAGTGACACGGCTTTGAATTTGCATTTAAGAAGATAATGATTAAATACGTATAAAATTCCCATCCCCTTTCCTCCAACTATCTGTTAGGTTTTCTTTTCGCGTCCAAACCAAAAACAAAGAAAAACAATCCTTCATGAATCCTCTCAAGTTTTGACTAAAACCATAAAGCGGACTCCTTTAATCATCGAACATCGATAAGGAAAAAAAGAAAAAAGAAAACACCGACCCGATCTTAGAACTCTTCCACAAGAAATTTAAATAAGTGATTGCAACAAAAGCTCAATTAATCGGCAAAATTGAGGGAAACAGAGAAAGAGAAGAGTTTTTGATTGATTTGGGAAGAAAGGTACCTGGAATTGAACCTAGTTCTCGAACGAGTTGGAAGTCGAAACCCTAATGGCTATATATATATATAATTTTTGTTCGGTAAACAAACCCTAATTGCTATTTGATTAAGAAAGTGCCTGTCTCCAGGAGAGAGAGAGAGAGTAACGCCCAACTCAAAAACAAATCGTATGGCATTCAACTCTAGGAGAGGACTTCCATACGTTGTTGCCTGTTGGTCGGCAACTTAAATAATAAGTCAATATTAAATATCCTTAATTGTTAATAAAATTATAAAATATATATCTTTAAATAGGTGCATATATTTTGATACCTGTAAAAGCTTTTAAAATTAAATTAATCTTGAGAAAATTAGTGAAATAATTCAGATTTTACTTAAATATATACAATTAAATTAATTTTAAGATAGAAGGTAATTAATATATCTTTATTTCATAATAAATTAACATCAACAACAATTCATAAAAAATTTCGTTGATACACAAGACCCGGAGAGATTCAGTAGTATGCAACATTATCTCTACCTAATAAAGAGATATTTCCAAATCATAATAAATTAACTACAATTATAGTTATTAGTAAATATTTAAGTATTTGATATATTAATTCTTATAGAAAGATAACTATAATTTTGAACCAATTTAATTATATTTATGTTGTATATATTTTTAATTTATACCTAAAATTTAATTTTATATATCAAAATATTTAATAAAATTTCAAATTTATAGAAATAAATATAAATGTACATATCAATTATAGATAAATTAAGTGAAAAAAAAATTGTCTTAACACACAAGACTCTCTACTTTGCAAGGATCGGAAGATGGTCATTAATTGTACGTAACCTTCCCTTGTATTTTACAAAGAAACTGTTTCTGTATCTCAAACTCGTGACCTTCTAGTCACAAAGGAGTAACTTACTCAGTTGCTTCAAGGCTCGCCCTTTAAACTAAGTAAGTATTTACAAATAAATAAATGTATTCAATTTGAAATTATTTATTAAAACGTTTTAATATATAAAATAGGTTAATCTAATTTTTGAAAACTATCATTTATTTTATGTTCTTTTTTTAGTTGTCATTTGAAATTTTTATCAACGTTCTCTATTTTAAAATTAACAAAATCCTACAAAACGTGACTTTTAAACACTTGGTGGTGCTTCATAACAAATCATGTGAGTTAGTTTTTGAATTGTAAACGTCCATCATTAGTTTATGTCTTAATGCAACAATGTTTCCTATAATTGAAAACAAGATATGTCATGTCTTGAAAGACTCTTGTCATGTTCCGTTTGTAATTTACAGACAAACTCTTATAAATTATAATACATCCAATGAGGCTCTTTTTTAGGAGAAAACATCATTATTGAACTATACACTTCACAGAGAGTTAAGTATAACCACTCGATATGGAAACAAAGAGCTCAGAGTTTTATATATTAAGGATGATGATAGAATAACACCTTTTTCCACAACTTTGTGATATAAAGGAAGAATTCTAACCTGATAACCTCTATCAGGAATGATATGAGGATAGGGACTAATACACAATAGGATATGCTAGAAGAAGCTTTCAATTATTTATCTCAAACTCTCGGAACTTATCTGGAAACATCCTCTTCACTGCCTATCATTCAGTTTATAATTGGACAGCAACTTTCAATTATGATATTCCACTTTTTTCCAATACAGAGGCAAATTCATTGAGTGTTATGCTAAAATAGCATTGAAATTATTCACTATCTTTTTGGTCTTGCCATTAATAAGGAAAAGAGTAAGATGGTCTTGTCCTTGAGTGCTCATCACTTAGAGGCTTGGTTCTCATCTAATTCAATTTGAAAATCATGAAGCCCCTAATCACCTACTGAGGTTTTTCCATTACTTTGAGAAGACCCTTATTTATTGATTACATCCCACTTATAGAAAAAAATTCAGAGAAGGCTTTCAAGTTAGAAAATTATTCAGAGAAGCTCTAAAGCTAGAAAGGTATCTGTTTTCTCAAGCTAGAAGAGTCCAGCTTATAAATTCAATGATCAGTAATCTCCAGTACTTTTAGTCCTCGCTTCTGCTAATCCATATTGGTATAATTAAATTTTTAAAGAAGATAACGAAAAAGGTTTTTATTGTTAGGGGATTCTAACAAACAAACTTTTACCAAAGTTAGTTGTTAAAAGCTACGCCTCCCCAAAAAGGAAAGGGGTTTAGGCATCTACTCTATCAAACTTACTGGTCGGGTCGGCTGGATCGGCCTTATCAGGCCCAGATCTAGACCTGGATATCGACGGCCCAACAACCACAGCCCGTTCGGCCATCGGGTGTTAGACTCCCATGCAAACATTACGACTCACGTAAAGACCTAAACCTAACAGCAATCCCAGGTATATAAGGTATTATTCTACCGTAATTTAGGTATGACAAGACAACCCTATTTTTCTCTGTTTACAGCAACCAAAACCTTAGGAAAAAGACTGACTTGAGCATCGGAGGGGCCTTCCGGGAACCAACCATCGGCGTGCCTTTATCTATTTTGCAGGTATCTCACAGCCAGAACCGCACAGAACCGCACAGATCAGGCAGGCGGCAGCAGCCAACCCTGATATTGCCGCCGTCGCGGCACTTGCATTGCAACGGATGGCTTTACCGTTACCTGATACTCTCCCATCGGCACATCCCGGCTCTCGCACACAGTTTTCACACCCAAACGATCGCTCGCAGCCTCAAAATTCAGACCAAGAAGAGCAGAGCGTAGCCCTGGAGAATAACGATGCGGCCAATTCCCATTTCCACCCTCAGCATCCCCCGGATACCAACCCTCCTGCACCGCAACAAACCCCTCTCACCCAACGACAGATAGAGGAAGCGGCCGAGCTAGTGATCCATCAGATTCTTCAGTCCCGCCAAGGACAACAGCAAACCTCCGCTCAGCAGCAGGGCACGATGGCCGATCGTCAGCCCGCCGAAGCCCTAGGTAAAGGCGCGGACGACCGGATCAATCTGGTTAGGAATCCCTATGGGGGCCGGACGCCCGTTCAATACAGTTCCCCTCTCATTCTAGAGATTCTGGATAGTCTCCCATCGGTCAGTACCAAAATACCGACGCCTGAAAAGTACACTGAAAAGACTGACCCCCTGGATTACCTACAACACTTCCAGTCGATGATGAACCTACACTGCGTCCCAGATGCTATTCAGTGTAAGGCGTTCTGTACTGCCTTTCAAGAAGGAGCTCGGCGATGGTTCAATAGCTTACCCCCAGGCTGCATCACTTGCTTCGAGGATTTTAAACGCCTATTTCTCAACCAGTTCGCAACAAGCAAACGTCCGCAGAAGATTGCTTTGGAGGTGATGCAGCTGACCCAGGGAAGGGATGAAAGTCTGCGAGATTTCATCACTCGGTTTAATAATGAAGCTGTGGAAGTTCCCGACCTTACTTGTTCGTCCATGTTGGCAACACTCATGAGTAACACAAGGGACGAAGAATTCAAAAAATCGTTGGCCCTGGAGCAGCCCCGCATAATTCAGGAGATAAGAAGCCGGGCGGATAAGTACATTCAGCTCGAAGAAGTGTTAAAAAATACAAAGCTCAGAGTAGACGACCGCGGGTCGAGTGGAAAATTCGAGGATGGGCATAAAAGGCAGAGAGGTCAGTCAAGTTGGCGGAAACCGATCGATCGGCACGACCCGCGGGGCGAAAACTTCACCCTGCTAAATAGGCGATATGCGGAGGTATTGGAAGTCATGAGAGCTAAAGGGGAACCCCTCCTAGAACCTAGGGCCATGATAACTCCCTTAAAACACCGGGACACCTCTTTATACTACCGTTTCCATAGAGATGTTGGCCATGACACGGAAAACTGCTGGAACTTGAAGAAGGAGATCGAACTCCTCATCCAGTGAGGACGACTGAGTAGGTTCCTGAGGTACGGGCAAAATACCAGTCGGGATAGCGAGGGTAAGATCGATTGGTCCGACACTTGGCGAAGGCCCCGGAGGCGAAATGACAGACAGGATGAGGAAAGGCGGAATAGGGACTCAGACGACCGGCAAAACACGAGGGCCCAATCCATAGTGAGTGATGATAGAAATGTCGAGCGACAAGAGGACCGACCGGTTAGAGTCATCAATATGATTTATGGGGGTAACGCAGCGGGAGGATCGACCACCAAGGGAAGGAAGAGATACGTCAGGCAGGTCGAAGAGAATTTACCAGCAGAAATAAAGAAGTCGAATGATGGGGTGATATCGTTCGAGGAATCCGATTTAGATGGTGTTAGCTGCGCTCATGACGACGCATTGGTGGCTACCTTAAACATGGATGGTAGTGATGTGAAAAGGGTAATGATCGATACGGGCAGCTCGGTCGACCTGTTATATTACGACACTTTTAAGCAAATGGAAATCCCTGAAGAGCGATTGTTGCCAATAGAGGGGCCCATCAGAGGGGTAACTGGAGCGTCGGCCTACCCGTTCGCTCGGGTATTGTTAAATGTAAAATTTAGGTAGAAATCACGCCAGGTGAAGAGGAGTGTTGAATTCTTGGTCGTCAAGTTCGCGGGAGCATATAACGCTATAATTGGAAGAGCTACCCAAAAAGCACTAAGAGCGGTCGTCTCCACCTACTACCAAGCGATGAAGTTTCCAACCCCGCATGGGATCGGTGTTATCAGGAGCCAGTAAAAAATCGCCAGAGAGTGCTACCTAGCGGAAACGAGAGCGTTTGACGGAGCGGTCGTTTTGACGAGCTCTTCGAGATGACGGACACTACAGAACAAAGGCCAAGGGTCGCACGAGATAAAGGCCGAACGGTGTTTTTGTTTATCCATAGATAAGCTTACTTTATTTGTTTTCCTCGTTCAACATTAGCATTTTATTATCGCTTACACTTTTGCGCATGAAATTCGTGGAAACCTTTTTCCTGATTGAGCCAGTCAGGTTTTTTAACGGCCCACGCGTTCATTGTCGTCAATAAAGAATCTCAGGATTTTTGGCAGATCTAATTAAATCAGATTAAGGGCAGAGCAGCCCACCAATTATTCGACAGGGTTGCCAACACAAGATGTTGGAACTAATCGACAAACGACCAATTGATCGACAAGCGACTATTCGATCGACATCGACAAGGTTGCCAACACAAGATGTTGGAACTAATCGACAAACAACCAATCGGTCGACAAGCGACTATTCGATCGACATCAACAAGGTTGCCAACACAAGATGTTGGAACCGCTCGACATAATTAGGCTACGGCCTTGACATAATTAGGCTACGGCCTCGACATCGCTCGGCAACGGCCTTCAACATAGCTCAGCCCTCGAGCAATGCTCGGGCCTCGACAACGCCCGACCAGGTTCCAAACGAGATTTTGGAACCAAGCGACATTGGGAACAGAATCTTGGGTCGCTCGGCCTCAATAACGATCGACCAAGTTCCAAAAACTATCAACCTCAACAGAATCGACATCAAGTCTTTTCACGCCATGATTTCACTAGAACGATAAGACCACCCAGCCGCAAGAGATATAATTTTTTATATGGCGTTAACAAAAGCCTAAGTTGCGAGACAACAAGAGATAAAGTAAAGTTTTTGTTTCATTGATGGTTCCATCGGCCACAAGCCCGGCCGGGTGGGCTCTAAGGTCCTACAATCAAAAGTCAGAATTGGGGGGAAGGAGAAGAATTAGCAGTTGGGTCGCCAGGAGACGAGGTCAGCATGGCGACCGGCACAGGGTCAGGATCTGCGGGAGGAACCGAAGGGACATCACCTTGAGCTGGCTCCTCTTCCTCATCTGAACTATGATCCAGCATCTCATCTGGCAACTCCTCCTTTTCTCTCTCCACTATCTCCTTCATCCCATTCAGCGAAAGTCCGAGCTCAGGAGGAAGAAGTGGCTTGGCATAATCCTCGAACAGAGGGCCGTCTGTCCTGTCAGGAAAGTAGACGCGGTGGTAGCTCCTCAGAAGTGTAAGATGTAGGAAAATCCCGGGGTGTCCATCATATGGACACAGTGCGGAAAACAAAAATTTTTGTTCCGGGACATTCCCGAAAGCCAGGATCCAGGTGTATGTACAAACAATCA
>JANKOE010000002.1:40187882-40210188 GCA_026284465.1 Erythroxylum citrifolium | reverse complement strand
CGACTACAAAACGGTTTCCTCTAACCCAAACACACTCAAATTCATGCTTCAATTATCAAATCATGCTCAAAATGCCACAATTAATGTAATGGCATACAAATCAAAGATCAAGCATTTCAAATGCATCCATATCGATGTCTTGATTCAATCGTTTCATCATAGTTATTTTACGTCAAATACATCATCAAAATCAATACTTTAACGAATTACATCACATTTAGCACACATCATGCATGTGCTCACATTACACAACAACTAGAAGGGTTTTGCCCACCTCAAATTTGTACGAACTCGAAAGTTACTAGTTGCCTTCCTCTTGGCCTCGGTTAAGCTCTTGATTTCCTAAAACACAACATTAATCCCATAAATTTTGCAAATTTCGAAAATCCCCCATCCAAAACCCTAAAAATAAATCAAACTTCAATCTAGCTAAATCCATGCATTATTCAAGCTAGAAACTTAGCCTTAAAGAAGAAAAACCCAAAATCCCTACACATTTCACTATTCATCATCTTCAACCTCAAGCTTTCTCTCTCTACATTTCCAACACCAAATCCTAACTCAATTCTCCAACTAAAGCAAAATAACATGAAAAACTTACCTTAGAAACCCCAAATCTCTTCTTTTCCACAAGCTTCTTCTTCTTTTCTTCTCTTCTTCTTCTTTTCTTCTCTTCTCCCACGCACTCTCCCTTCTTTTCTCTAGCTTCCACGATAACTTCTTCCTCCTCTCTTAAATTTTCTCTTTTATTTCCTCTCTTGGGCTTACCATTTTGCCCCTCACTTAAACCCCTTTGCCAACTATACCCTTGGTTGCTTCTTAACTAACCTAACTAACCCTTTCCTCTTTAGTTTCTAACCAACTAACTTCTAACACTTATATCATTTAATACACTTCATTTAATTCTAACCTACCATAAATACCACATTAAATTCTAATTCCACCTAACTCTTAAATTCCAATTAAATTTCTAATCAAGACAAATTTCCAAAATTTTCAAACCATAATTCAAACATACTAAATCAATTTAACAAATTCAAACACAAATAATCAAATAATCAATTTAAGCAATTATAACAAAATAAATTGAATAAACAAATTGAGCAATTAGGTCAAAACCTAACATTATTGGCTTTTAAGAGTTTACTTAAACGTTGTTCAAAATCTTTAATCTAAAATTATTGTTTAACTTTATAATTAACAAAACATGATATACAAATTCAATTTCCAATCAATTTACAAAAATTTAAATGCATAATAATACAAATAAATCATAGCAAACACTATTTTGTCTCCTTCACCAAACTTAAATACTACGAATTAACATATTCTTACAATATCACTAATTCATGTAAATGTTTGCAATTTGCGTAATGTACTCTCATCATCTTCTATTGACTTCACTTACCATAAGCTTAAAATTCCTCTAATCTTCACTACTAAAATAGATATACATAATCAAAAATTAAAAAGGAATTTGAATAGGGTTATAATGGGGCCATAGAGTTATATAGCCTAATAAAGTAAATGGAATAAGGTAAACAAATTATTCACAAATAGTAGAGCAATAAAAAATAAATCAATATAAAAATAAATCCTCACTTTATTAACTCCTCATATTCTTACATTTATCCTTTTCTTTCATTCTTACATACTAGAATCCATGTCAATCAATTATCAACACTTTATTTTTTCATTTTCTTTAATTTTTTATTCCCTACTGACATAGGCTTAATTGATTGTATAATTATTCCATAATATTTAGTGATTATTGCTAGGAAAGTGCTTAAGATACCCACTTTTACTCATATATGGTTTTAGGTACAATTCGGAAGTGAAAGAGCTAAAGTTAGTTGAAAGGACAAAATTTGGGTCATTTTTGAAAGATTTATAGTCACTTGTCTTCATGGAGCAAGAAAAAGAAAATTAAAAGCAAGAGAAGACAATAAAATGCTAAGAAAGATGAGATATATGTTAAACATATCAAAAGGAGGAGACAAGAAAAGGAAAAACAAAGGAAATGACATAAAAATCACTCACGACCATATATTAATTTGGCATGGTCGTGAGCACAGCTGTGACTTTTAACTCACAGCTATGTAATATAAATTCACAGGTGTGAGTCACTCTCATGTCCATGTTAAGTCACGGGTGTGATTGTGCTCATGCACCACCTTGAGCTATTGACAACTCACCTGATTTAACCTTACATTTTCAATATATACAAAGGGACATGTGACAGTAAAGGGTCATAAAAAGATTGGAGTTTTAGCTGGGAGAAAAGTAGAGATGGAGCTTCAGGAGAGATGAGAAAAAGGGCAACCCCTCAATCATGAGAGACCCATGGAAGGGCAGTTTCCCAATGTCGGTTCAATAGGGATATGAACATCGACGACCCGGTTAAGCTCTCATTGCTTGTATTTATGGTTTTCATTCTCTTTATAAATTGATTATGTTATCCTATATATATAGATTTGGGTATTATGAAAAGATGATTTGAATGCATTTATTGGATCGTTTTATTACAAACCTATTGCTAGAATATTGAATGTAATTCGTTATTGTTATGTTGAATTTCATTTGTAGTCACTAATGGTTCATAATCATTACGGATAGCATAGCCTAGGTTAAATAATCCGAGCTTGTGTGATTAATGCTTAGATTGGTCTATTTTTCTTGTTCGAAAGGTGACTGTCTGATTATACTTAGAGAGTGTCTCCTAGGTTATCTGATAGCTAGGGTGTAACATCCCGATACCCATGTTAAGGCTAGAATAGTAATTTATAATAAAGTATTGTGAAATTAGGAAAATGCACGTCATGCATAAGTTAATTGTTACATACACATTTATTTTGCACATTCATATGATTGTACATGCATTCATTGGCATTTCTAGGTAAATTTGATTTATAAGTGGAAAATTGTGGATTAAATTGGAGTGTATTAATTGTGATTTGGCAATTTTGACATATTTTAGATATTTTGAAATTTTTGGTGAATTATTTTTGAGCTGAAAATTTATTCGGAGAGTCATTATTATTTCAGAATTTTTGGTGAATTTTTGAAATTTTCGAAAAAATTGCAATATTTTGTTTTGCATTTATTAATAATAATAAAATAGACAAAAGACATCGCGACATGTGGTAGTCTTAGATGTACACAAATTCCCCAAATGCATAGGTGACATGTGGAGAGGTGTTATGCCTACATGTGGTCTTGTTTTTGATCCGTAAACACCAACATCACCAAGCTCTCTCTTTTTATTCATCAAACACTGAAACAGTTGATTGCTTATGTTTATGCACTTGGTTTTTGTTTCTTACATCTTGCAAGTAAGCACTTCTATCCGAATCTTGATTTGTTTATCTTCATTTTCTTTATTCTCCATCCATCGAAAGAGGTATGGGTATTGTAAATGATTTTTGTTTGATGATGTTTGAGTGTTTACATGCATGAGTGGGATAGGATTTCGGTGATAAAATAGAGAATGTATAGAAGAAAAGAAAATTTGCAGAAAAATGAAAGTGCAGAAACTATGTAGAAGATGATGAAAAACCGTGAGTAATGTGCTATTTTTTGGGTATAGAAAAGCTGAAAATAGGAATTAAGAATGAAGAATTTAGTGGGAAGATGTAGAAGATGGAAAGTTCAGATACTTGAAAATGAAGAAACATGACAACATGCATGTGTGAATAGTGATTTGTTTTGATGTTCATGTTGAATCTTGGATTTTTGATTTGTTGTGTTATGTTGAACTGAAAGGGGTGTAGAAAAGATGATTCATGTATAAGATGTGTTGTTATGCTTCAAGTGGAATGAAGGAGGAAAGAAGATGGGAAAAAGTCTGCAGAAAAGTATGAGATATACGTTAAGGATACAGGGTTTTTGATGTTTGTTTGTAATTATGGATTTTGATTTGTTATAGATGATCTGAACTAAATTGGGGGTCAAAATGAAGGGAATTAGGGAAGATATAAGCTCAAAATCGAGAAAAAAAATGAAGGAAGAAGAGAGAAGAATCTGCAGTGTTCGATGAAGAAGAAGAAGACAACCTACATTTTAGAGAGACAAAGAAGGTGACGAGTTACATGTAGTTTATAAACTATAGTATTTTACTGAATAGCTTTAAGTCTTTTGGCGATAACCTTTTCATTCGAACTCCAAATGACTTGAAACTTAGATCAATGGATTCCTAAGACATTTTTCTTTTTCTCCATAAAAATTTAGAGCTATCCTAATTAAATTGAAAGTGATTGATAGGATGAAATTGTGGAAGTTTGCTGGAATGTTATGAACTGGAAAATTTTCATGAACATGCTTTGGTATTCTGATTATAACTTGATCTGTAGATTTCCAAATAAGTTGGTTCTTAATTCAGATTAAAATAGGGACACATGTATACAGCTTTCTTGAAGAAGTTGAATTTTAATTCTATCTCAAAGATTTTCAAAATTGGCATGTAACTGGGTCTTAGCTTAAGTTAAAGCATTTCCAGGAATAGAAATCATATCCTATGGTTATTGGATAAACTGTAATGATGTATGCCGAATTAGACTGAGGTGTCTAAGTTGTAGCATATTCTCTTAGCTTTAAATTGGTATAAATTTTGTAATTTTTGGATATCTGGGCTGAAAGATATGAGTTGTACAATTCGGGGGTATGATCATTTACTAGCCAAATGTTCAAATGTACATAGTCTGTGGTATTGTGAGCATAACTCATAAAATACTGAATCATATTGGATGATCTTGGAGTCATTAGAAATTTAAGACATTGGAGAACAACTTTCCATAAGGAAGTTTTGCCTAATTTTGTCATTTACCCTATCATATTAATTATGTAAAGTTGACCCCAAATCATGTGGGTAGAAAATCTGAAGTGGTCAATTAGGTTATGTAATTGATTTCACAATGTTTTATTATGGTCCAAATTATAAGTACCAAATGATATTAATGAGGGCTTTGATATCTGATCGATTTGATGATGAAAATTACAATGAGATACCCAGAATTGTCATTGAACATGCATTGTGCATATTTCTATACATTGATGTGCATAAAAGAACACATGTACATTTGTGCAAAAATGTGATATTTATGAATGTGATGTGTATGTTTTGGAGGAGCACATCGGATGCCAGTCGGATATTGTCGGACCATCCAGGTAATAACTTATTGAAGTGTACTGTGAGTCAACCTAGATGAATTTCCTAAGATTGATTTAATTTGATTTGTTAAGCTTCTAATTATTGAACTGTTGCGATTGTTTCTGAATTTCGGACTTAAAGTTCGAGGGGTATATATTTAGGACTGCATTGGATGTGTTTTAATTTGTTCGATAATTATGATTGTATTATGCTATGTGAATTCTTAACGAAAGTTGAATGCCGAACTTATGTCCGATGATTATGAAATTCTGACTGCACTTTATACATGTTTGTGATATGTGGTAAATTCTGCATTGATGCATTTCATAACATGCATGCTCAGATAAAGACATTGTAGCTGCAGTGGCCAGTATCAAGCGTTTGCACGTAGAGCTTTGCTCCGTGATATATGATTTGGCACATAGAGCTATGCTCCGTGAAATATGTTTCTGACTGAGTCTAATGGGCTAGTGATTGTACATGTGATAGGCACTCGGTCACAACATTAATAACGAATGTGGAGTCTCATAGACATCTGTATGTGTTTATATATGATCTGATTTGCATTGATAAAATGATGTGCCATGACAGTGTGAGTATTTGAATATTCATGCTCTGTATGTAATTTGTGTATGTGAATCCGGTGAAATCATCAATGATGGTTCACTCATTGAGTTCGCAATACTCATAAAAATTGCAACGTGGTTTTTCTAGTATAAGACGGGATACTTAGTGTTTATTCTAAATTAGAAAAACGTTTTGGACTAAGTTATGGCTCAAAAGTCTGTCAGCTGGCGTCAGAGAGTTATAGCTTTTATTTTGTAGTTTTTGTTAGAACCTGTATGAGGTTTTGTGAATATTTGTTTAATGGAGACAGTGTAGACTTTGTGAATGAATGCAATGAATGGTTTTAAAATTTGATGATTTCTAATTATGTTAGATGATGCCATGTGTAAGTTGGATTTGTTTTGCTCTAACATGCCACTATCATAGGATATGTACTTGAATATTCTTAAATGTTTGGGTATGTACCTTGTGGCAGTGGGATGTTGCATTTTTGGTATTAGAGCATGGTTTGGCATCTTTAGGGACAAATATGAGTTGATATATGATATTCCGATAGTGATCACATCTTTTGTTTATAAGAGTTCACATTGGAGAGTCAGCTGACATGGAGTCTGTAGGGGTCAATTTAGAGTCTCCTGTACCTGAATTTGCTCGGATGCCTCCGAGAATTCCCGTCAGGTGAGAAAGAAGATATGATAAGCTGAGAAAGTAAGGGGTTGTGGACTTCTACAAAAATACAAACCCGACTGAAGCAGAAGTGTTGCTTGAGCGAACTGAAAGAGTGTTCGACTAGATGGATTGTGAGGTATATGAGAGGTTTGATTATGCAGTCTCACTCCTGCAAAGTCCCGCATATCAGTGGTAGAAGGCTATTCCGGGCAGTACCCCCAGACCTTGTAATTTGACCTAGGAGGATTTTCTGAGGGTGTTCCGAGAGAACAACATGCCAAAGATTTACACAGATCAAAAAATGAAGGACTTTTTAGATTTGAAGTAGGGCAGACTCATAGTGGCAGAATATGAGATAAAATTTAATGACCTAATAAGGTATGCAGCGGCATTGATCTCAACTGAAGAAGACAAATGTAGGGGATTTGAGGATGGTTTGAATATGGAGATCATAACGAGGCTTGCCATTTCTAATTTAAGCAGTTTTATAGAACTCCAAGCGACCTCAATCAAAATTGCACTTTTATGAAAGTATGGTAAGAGAGAGAGCAGACAGGAGGGTAAAGGAAAGAGGCAGGATTAATCTTAGGCTGATTCTGGCAGAAGCTTCAGAAAGCGCCAGAACAGATCGTCTCGATTCCAGTCTAGGTCGAGACATTCTGGATCCCGATCTAGAGGTGGATTTGTCCAGTCTGGGAGAGGTAGATGACAAGTGTCTTCCAACAAGTCTCAACAATTGCCTGAGTGTGAGCATTGTGGTAAAAAGCATGGTGGCGAATGTTGGAAAGAAACTGGAGCTTGTTTATGTTATGGCTCGTTAGACCATATGATCAGAGATTGCCCTGAGATGTTGGCAACACAGTCTGAAGCTAAAGGAGGAACTATGACTGAGACTACAATTCAGCAGAGTAGAGCTGGCAGACCTGCACAGAGAGGTAGAGGTAGGACTCAGTCAATAGGGCCCAGTGTCAGGACCGAGGTACGGAGCAACCAGCCACAATCTCAGGCCAGGGTGTACGCCATTACAAAACAGGAGGCACAGGACTCCCCAGATGTGGTAGCAGGTGTATTGAATGTTTTTAATTTTGAAGCATATACACTGGTAGATCCAGGATCTACACATTCATTCATCACTCCGCATCTAGCATCTAGATTGCATTATGAACGTGAGACACTGAAATGTGGGTTAGTAGTGAGTACTCTAGTGGGTAGCACAACGGTGATTGGTGAGGTATGTAAGAGGTGTACAGTTTGGATTGATCAGGCATAATTAGGAGCTGATTTTATTATATTGCGTCTGAGAGAGATAGACCTCATCTTAGGCATGAATTGGCTCACTGCTCATAGGGCAGTGATGAATTGTTATACTAAGGAGGTAGTGCTTGAATCCCCTAATCAGTTGATAGTGGTTTCTCGAGGAGTTAGTCAGGCAGTGCCAGCCCGACTAATTTCATTTTCTGAGTGCTTTGAGATTGATCCGAGATGGATGTGACGCTTATCCGGCCCACGTGATGGATACTCGGAATGAACAAACCATTCAGGACATTCCAGTTGTTAGGGAATTTTTGGATGTGTTTTCGACTGAACTACCGGGATTACCCCCAGAAAGGGAGCCGAAGTTTACCATTGATATTGTTCCAGGTACCGATCCTATATCAATTATGCCATATTGGATGGCACCTGTTGAACTGAAGGAGTTGAAAGCTCAAATACAAGATTTGTGTGATAAGGGTTTCATCAAGCCTAGTGTGTCATTTTGAGGAGCTTCGGTATTGTTTGTAAAGAAGAAGGATTGCACCTTGAGATTGTGTATTAATTACCGGCAGCTGAATCAGATAATAGTTAAGAATAAATAGCCACTGCCGAGGATTGATCATTTATTTGACCAGTTACAGGGAGCTCATGTGTTCACAAAGTTAGACTTGAGATCAGGATATTATCAGCTGAAGATAGCTGAGGAGGATGTTCCTAAGAGTGCATTTAGAACCAGATATGGGCACTTCGATTTTTGGTAATGCCATTTAGATTGACTAATGCTTCGGCAACTTTTATGACATTGATGAATAAGGTATTTCAACCTTATTTAGATCACTTTGTGATTATTTTTATTGATGAAATTTTGGTGTACTCGAAGTGTAGAGGGGATCATGCTGCACATCTGAGATTGGTTCCAGATAATGAGAGAAAAAACAGCTTTATGCCAAGTTCACTAAGTGTGAATTTTGGCTTGATCAAGTAGTATTTTTGTGTCACATAGTGTCTGGACAAGGCATTCAAGTGGACCAAAAAAAAAGAAGCAGTAATGAAGTGGGAGGCTCCAAAGATTTTGTCTGAGATCCAGAGTTTCCTTGGATTAGCTGGGTATTACAGAAGGTTTGTTGAGGGGTTTTCACTGATTTCAACCTCTTTGACAAAACTTCTCAGAAAGAATGTGCCTTTTAGATGCAATGATGATTGTTAGAGGAGTTTTGAGGAGCTGAAGCATCGGTTAACTTCAGCACCTGTGTTAGTTATCCCATCGGGTTCTGGAGGTTATGTTGTGTATAGTGATGCGTCGTATCAAGGTTTAGGATGTGTAGTAATCCAGCATGGTAAAGTCATAGCATATGCATCGAGACAGTTGAGGTCTCCTAAATTTAATTACCCAGCTCATGATCTGGAACTTGTTGCAGTAGTGATTTCCCTAAAGATCTGGAGACATTACCTGTATGGTGAAACCTTTCAAGTATTTACTGATCATAAAAGTTTGAGATATCTATTAAGCCAGAAAGAGTTAAATATGAGACAGAGGAGGTGGATAGAATTGTTAAAAGATTATGATTGTACAATTAAGTATCATCCTGGCAAAGCTAATATTGTAGCTGATGCATTGAGTAGGAAATCATATAGCAGTGTGGCACAAGTACAGTTATCGAGGTTACCGAGCCTAGTTCAGTTAATTGAATTGAATGTTGAATTAAATTTAAGCAAAATGATACAATGATAGCTACCTTGAAGTTGAGACCTGTTTTGGTTGAAAGAATCAAAGAGGCTCATAGCAAAGATCTAGATTTAGTGAAGTTAATTGAGAAGTTGAAAGTGAATCCAGATTATGAGTTTGAAGTGAGAGATGATACTTTAAGGTTAAAGCAAAGATTATGTGTGCCCAATATTGACAATTTGAAGAAAGAGATTTTGGAGGAAGCACATTTAGCAGCTTATGTTATGCATCCTGGTACTACCAAGATGTATAACACGTTGAAACAGCATTACTGGTGACCTGGTATGAAAAAGCAAGTAGCAGAGTTTGTGTCTAAATGCATAACTTGTTAGCAGATTAAGGCTAAGCATCAAGCTCTAGCAGGGAAATTACATTCGTTACCTATTCTGGAGTGGTAATGGGAACAAATCACGATGGATTTCATTATGGGTTTGACGAGGACTTCGAGGCAACATGATGCCACTTGGGTCATAATGGATAGACTGATCAAATCAGCTCATTTATTGCCAGTGAGAGAAAATCTTTCACTAGATCAATTAGCTCAACGATATGTGAATTTAGGTACCAAGCTGAATTTCAGTACGGCCTTTCATCCTCAGACAGATGGTCAAAGTGAGATAACAATCAAGATTGTCAAGGATATGTTCAGAGCTTGTGTTCTGGAGTTTCAGGGAGCATGGGATAAATATATAGCTTTGATTGAATTCGCCTATAATAATCAGTATCATAGTAGTATTGGTATGGCTCCATATGAGGCCTTGTATGGCAGGAAGTGTCGTTCACGTTTATATTAGGATGAAGAGGGTATAAGAATTGTTGAAGGCCCATAATTTATTCAGGATACCATTGATAAGTTAACATTGATCCGCGGCAGAATTAAAATGGCACAAGATAGATAGAAAAGCTATATGGGTCAACACAGCAGAGATATGGAGTATCAAGTTGGTGACAGGGTATTTCTGAGAGTATCACCTTGATAAGGTGTATTGAGATTTGGTAAGAAGGGTAAGTTAAGTACGAGGTATATTGGTCCATATGAGATAATTGAAAGAATTGGACCATTGGCTTATAAGTTAGCCTTACCTTCAGAAATGGTTCAGATATATAATGTGTTTCGTGAAAGCATGCTTAGGCAATATCGGTTGGATCCAACTCATGTGATACCAAATCAAGAGATTGAAGTCTTTAGTAATCTGAGCTATGTTGAGGAATCTATAAGGATAATTGATTACCAGAATAAGCAACTGAGGCACCGAGTGATCCCGATGGTTAAAGTCCTTTGGAAGAATCATTCAAGTGAGGAAGCCACATGGGAAACGGAGGAGCACATGAGGAATCAATACTCCTACCTATTTGATCGTTCAGGTAAGAATTTCGAGGACAAAATTTTTGTTAGGAGGGGAGAGTTGTAACATCCCGATACCCATGTTAAAGCTAGAATAGTAATTTATGAGAAAGTATTCTGAAATTAGGAAAATGCACATCATGCATAAGTTAATTGTGACATGCACACTTATTTTGCACATTCATATGATTGTAAATGTATTCATTGGCATTTCCAGGTAAATTTGATTTATAAGTGAAAAATTGTGGATTAAATAGGAGTGTATTAATTGTGATTTGGCAATTTTAGTATATTTTGGATATTTTAAAATTTTTGGTGAATTATTTTTTAGTTGAAAATTTATTTGGAGAGTTATATTATTATTTCAGAATTTTTGGTGAATTTTAGAAATTCTAAAAAAAATTGGGGTATTTTGTTTTGGATTTAATAATAATAATAAAATAGACCAAAGGCATCGCGACATTTGGCAATCTTAGATGTAGACAAATGCCCCACAAGCATAGGTGACATGTGGAGAGGTATTATCCCTACATGTGGTCATGTTTTTAATAAAAAGAAATTATTGTAGCTTTCATGTATGTTCTTCACCATAAACACCAACATCACCAAGCTCTCTCTTTTTGTTCATCAAACACTGAAACAGTTGATTGCTTATGTTTATGCACTTGGTTTTTGTTTCTTACACCTTGCAACTAAGCACTTCTATCCGAATCTTGTTTTGTTTCTCTTCATTTTCATTATTCTCCATCCACCGAAAGAGGTATGGGTATTGTAAATAATTTTTTTTTGAGGATGATTGAGTGTTTACATGCATGAGTGGGATAGGATTTCGATGATAAAATAGAGAATGTATAGAAGAAAAGAAAATTTGCAGAAAAATGAAAGTGCAGAAACTATATAGAAAGTGATAAAAAAACCGTGAGTAATGTGTTGTTTTTAGGTATAGAAATGCTAAAAATAGGAATTAAGAATGAAGAATTTAGTGGGAAGATGTAGAAGATGGAAAGTTCAGATACTTGGAAATGCAGAAACATGACAACATGCATGCGTGAATAGTGATTTGTTTTAATGTTCATGTTGAATCTTGGATTTTTTATTTGTTGTCTTATGTTGAACTGAAAGGGGTGTAGAAAAGACGATTCATGTACAAGATGTGTTGTTATGCTTCAAGTAGGATTAAGATGATAGAAAAAAACGTGGAATGAAGGAGGAAAGTAGATGGGAAAAAGTCTACAGAAAAGTATGAGATATATGTTAAGGATGTACGATTTTTTATGTTTGTTTGTAATTATGGATTTTGATTTGTTATGGATGATCTGAACTAAATTGGGGGTGGAAATGAAGGGAATTAAGGAAGATATAAGCTCGAAATCTAGAAAAAAAATGAAGGAAGAAGAGAGAAGAATCTACAGTGTTCGGTGAAGAAGAAGAAGACAACCTACATTTTAGAGAGAGAAAGAAGGTGGTGGGTTGCATATAGTTTATAAACTATAGTATTTTTACTGAACAACTTTAAGCCTTTTGGCTATAACTTTTTTGTCTGAACTCCAAATGACTTGAAACTTGGATCAATGGAATCCTAAAATATTTTTCTTTTTCTCCATAAAAATTTAGAGATATCTTAATTAAATTGAAAGTGATTGATAAGACGAAAGTGTGGAAGTCTGCTGGAATGTTATGAATTGGAAATTTTTCATGAACATGCTTTGATATTTTGATTATAAATTAATCTATAGATTTCCAAATAAGTTGATTCTTGATTCAAATTAAAATAGAGACACATGTATATAACTTGCTTGAAGAAGTTAAAATTTAATTCTGTCTCTAAGATTTTCAAAATTGGCATGTAACTGAGTCTTAGCTTAAGTTGAAGCACTACCAGGGACAGAAATCATATCCTGTGGTTATTGAATAAACTGTATTAATGTATGCCGAATTAGACTGAGATGTCTTCATCAAATTTTAGCGTATTCTCTTAGCTTTAAATTGGTATAAATTTTGTAATTTTTGGATATCTAAGCTGAAAGATATGAGTTGTACAATTCAAGAGTATGATCATGTACTAGCCAAATGTTCAAATATACACAGTCTGTGGTATTGTGAGCATAACTCATAAAATACTGAATCAAATTGGATGCTTTTGGAGTCATTAGCAATTTAAGACATTGGAGAACAACTTTGATATTTGATCGATTTGATGATGAAAATTATAATGAGATACCCGGAATTGTCATTGAACATGGATTGTACATACTTTCTATACATTGATGTGCATAAAAAAACACATGTATATTTGTGCAAAAATGTGATATTTGTGAATGTGTTGTGTATGTTTTAGAGGAGCACATCGGACACCAGTCGGACATTGCCAGACCATCCAGGCAATAGCTTATTGAAGTGTACTGTTAGTCAACCTAGATGAATTTCCTAGGATTGATTTAATTTGATTTGTTAAGCTTCCAATTTTTGAATTGTTACGATTGTTTCTGAATTTCGGACTTAAAGTCCGAGGAGTATATATTTGGCACTGTATTGGAAGTGTTCTGATTTGTTTGATAATTTTGATTGTATTATGCTATATGAATTCTCAACGAAAGTTGAATGCCAGACTTAGGTCCAATGATTATGAAATTCTGACTGTGCTTTATACATGTTTGTGATATGTGGTAAATTCTGCATTGATGCATTTCATAAAATGCATGCTCAGATAAAGACATTGTGGCTGGAGTGGCCAATATCAAGCACTTACATGTAGAGCTTTGCTCCGTGATATATGATTTAGCACTTAGAGCTATAATCCGTGAAATATATTTCTGACTGAGCCCAATAGCCCAGTGATTGTACATGTGATAGCCACTCGGTCACAACATTAATAATGAATGTGGAGTCTCATATGCATCTGTATTTGAATATTCAGGTTCTGTATGTAATTTGTGTATGTGAATCCTATGAAATCATCAATGACGGTTCACTCATTGAGTTTGTAATACTCATAAAAATTGCAATGTTGTTTTTCAGGTACGAGGCAGGAGACTTAGTGTTTATTCTGAATTAGAAGAATGTTTTGGACTAAGTTATGGCTCAAAAGTCTGTCAGCTGACATCAGAGAGTTATAGCTTTTATTTTGTAGTTTTTGCTAGAACCTGTATGAGGTTTTGTAAATATTTGTTTAATGGAGACAGTGTAGACTTTGTAAATGAATGCAATGAAAGGTTTTAAAATTTGATGATTTCTGATTATGTTAGATGATGTTATGTGTAAGTTGGATTTGTTTTTGTTCTAACATGCCATTATCATAGGATATGTGCTTGAATATTCTTGAATGTTTGGGTATGTACCTTGTGGTAGTGGGATGTTGCAAGCTGAAGGAAGCTGTCATACTTTCAACTTGAGATCAAGATACCAGTCGTTGAGGATAACTGAGTTAAGTATTCCTAAGACATCTTTTCATACTCAATATAGCCCTTTGGAGTTTCTAGTGATACCTTTAGGATTGACTAACACATCAGCCACATTTAAGACATTGATGAACAAAAACTTTTCAAGAGTATCTAGATCATTTTGTGATAGTATTCACTGATGATATATTGGTATATTTCGGGAGTAAAGAGGAGTATGAGCAATATTTGAGAATTGTGTTACAGATTCTAAAAGAGAGACAATTACTAATAAGTTAAGTAAGTGTGAGTTATAGATGAAGCGAGTAGTTTTTCTTAAACATATGGTGTCCCGAGAGGGAGTGATGCTTGATCTTGCTAAGGTAAAGGCAATAATAGAGTAGGAACTACCAAGAAATATATTAGAGATAAGGAGTTTTCTGGGACTTGCTGGGTATTAGCGAAGAGTTGTAAAAGGATTTTCGATGATAACTAGTTCTTTGACCAAGATGCTGAAAAAAGGAGTTCAGTGGAGTGGACTAATCAGTGCTAGGAGAGTTTTGAGAAGCTTAAGTAGAGATTGACTTCTAGCCAAATTTTGGTGCTACATCAAATGGTGGAGGTTTTCATATATATATTGATGCTTCAAGGATATGTTCAGGTTATGTATTGATGTAGCATGTAAAAGTGATAGCTTATGCTTCTCGCCAGTTGAGATCATAAGAGTTGAATTATCACACCCATGATCTGGAGTTGGTCCTCCAAGAATTGAAAAATTACATTTAAGTCCTTTAACTTTTGACAATTTGCAAATAAGCCCTTACATACATCAACTTTTCCAATTAAGCTTTCTAAGTGTCCCATGAGTCTATAAATCATGTCTAATCACCTCTAAGGCGTTAGAACTTATTTAATTTAACCACCATGATCATATCCATCCAACGGACTCGGTTTTATCCACTTAAAAACTCATATGTCGAAAATCTCCATGATTCTGCATTACCGATGAATTCTAAGTTCATGTAAGAGCATATAACATTATCAATCATTAACATATACACCCAAATGACTTAAATACATCTTTGAACTCATACAACCATATGTATATATCAATATACAGTAGTATCTTCAAATACAGTACAACACAAAAGGGCTCTGAAAGTCCGATATTACAGATGGTGTGGTGTTTTGAGTGGAGTGATGTTTTTGTCCAAGTGTTGTTACCTGTAACAATAGACTAGTACCAAGCATTAGATTGCATTCTTTTTGAGAAAGAGGTTCAAGTTTACCCGATTTAATTCCTTGCAATGTCACTGGTTGACCTTTGTCTTGGATTACCATAGTAAGTGTCCTGTAGTTAGTTTGGATAGGACCTAATGATGCCATCCATTGCACTCCCAACACCACAGGACATGCAACAATAGAAGTTAGCCATCGTCTAGTAATCCTGCATCGAAAAGCTCACCTCTTTGCAAATTCCCTTACACGTAACTTACTCACGATTAGCGACCATCACCTTTAATTGTTCATCTTTTTTCAAAATTAGCCCACATTGTTTTACCAAATTTTGGTCCACAAAGTTATGTATGCTGCCACTGTCAACCAATATCGTCACATCCCACCCTTTGAGTTGTCCTTGTAAACGAATGGTCTGTGGATGATTAGTCCCTTCAATTTCATGTAGAGAAACTTCGGGAATAGGCTTTTCTGTATTAGAATCGGTGTTTGAGCACTCTTTCACCAAAACATCTTCTATTGTGAACAATTGTGGTTTTATGCACCAATAGTTGATTACATATTTTTCATTGCAATAGTAGCATCGACCTTTCTCCCAGCGTTCCTTTGCTTCTTGGCTAGAAATTCAACGAAAAGATGGAGCAGTGGTGGATTTTGGAGTCAGAGCAGGACTTAAAAGACCTTAAGTTGTGTTACTTTTGTTTAACCCAGAATATTTGGCAGCTGCAACATTCTTCTTTTGCAACTATTGTTTTTCCTCGACCAATCTTGCTGTATCAAATGCTTTGATCAGAGTGCGAGGGTGCTAAAGCTTAACCTCTAATCGAATTTCATCTCGTAGTCTGCCAATAAAAGAACTCACCATAAAGGACTCGGGTAAGTCATCAATTCGGTGTGATAGTGTTTCAAAGGTTTCTTGATATTCCACTACAGTAGTAGTTTGATGAAGGCGAGTTAATGCTTCTTCCGGATTGTCATAATCTGTGGGTCCAAATCTTTTGATAACAGCCCGTACGAACTCGTCCCATGTTGTTGGTCTATGGAACTTGCTCATTCATCGATGCCATTGTAAGACGACCCCTTCCAAGTGAAACGAGGTTAGATGAACTTGATCTTGAGGGTGGACTTTTTTGAAGGAAAAGTACTGCTCAGCTTTGTAAGACCAGCCCTACGGATCGATGCCATCAAATTTGGGAAATTGAAGCTTCATGTGCTGTCGATTGCTGTTGGTGGCCATAGTGGAATTTTGGTTGTCATGGGAATTAAGAATTTGGATTGGGTTATTGATGTTTTGCGGTTTGGAATTTTGTAAGTTCTGAGGATTACTATTGTTTCCAATGTTTCCAGAGGTGAAAGGATTTTCCTCATTAGGTGCTTTCATAGCGATCTCTAGATTTTGTAGTTTGGTTAGGATGATTTCAAGTGTGGAGTGAATTTGGTGTATACTAGATTCATGATTACCCAATATTTCTTGAGTCTCATTTTGAAACTCAGCATTGAATTAGTTTTTGGTATTCATTGCCACAACCTGGCTCTGATACCACTGACAAAGAGAATTTTTAGGGACAGAAGGAAGAATATCATACAAGGAAAGAACACAAATAATCCTCCCTTTATTCCATTAACTTTGTTTGATTTATAGGCAATAGAAACCAGAGAAAATTACAAGCCAATGAAACGTGAACTCACTCACATAACTGAAATTGAAATCACAAGAAAATAGGAGTAGTGGGTTTTCCGACTTAACAACTGAAAAGAAATAATGTTCTTAAAAATAAGCAAAAGATCTCAGCATGCCCACGATGTCTACTGCAAGCACCTCACGCCATGAAGGAACTGGAAGCAGCGACGAATCCAGGATTTTAGTCTTGGAGGGGCAAGAACTTAAACCACAAATTTTTTGTAGGGGCAAAGAACTATATATATATGTATATATTCTGAAAAATTTTTAGTCTTGGGGGGCTATAGCCCCTACCAACCCCCCTCTGAATCCGTCACTGACTGGAAGTAATGTTTGTGTCACATGCTTGAACTTGGCTGCTATCAATAAAATCTGATATATATTTTAATATTTATTAAAATAGAAGTACATTTTTTACCGAACAATTCGTATTGGAGAATCCAAATTCTAATGAGCATTACTTTAGAAGCGAAGCATTTATTTGATAATGAATAAACTCGGAAGTTAAAACCAATCCCTAAAGCGAGAGCGAACGGGCTGGAGAAGTATCCATAATGACCGGTCTTTACCATCTCCCACGCCTTGTCTCCCCTCCATCCCATCCCCTCGCTAGCAGCAACGCCTTTTTCCTTCCCAAACAGCCCCACACCATTTCCAGAATTCACTACCCAACCCTCTTCTGCACATTACAGACTGACGAAATCCTCCGCCTCGTTACTGAACCCAACGACAATATACTCCCTTGTTTTAGAACCTTCGAGAACGACTCCTCTCGCCTCAGCTTATTCGGCTCCGTTTCCTACCACCAAGCCCTCACCGCCGCCGCAGCCGATGGAGGCCGCTCCGCTGATGACCACATTCGATCCGGCGCTCCCGTCATGGTCGTGGAGACCGTTTTCCCTGGCCCCGGCGATGACCACGCCACCGTCTCTACTCGATTGGTCCGTCTTCCTTTTCATAAATTAAGCAACTCGGCTTTTTTTCTAGCTGCTTTGAATCATCTAGAAGTTAATTCTCTTTCTTTCTTTTCATTTTCTGATTAAATTTACAGTTTTTGCCTGCAAAGAAAGTGAAAGAGAAAGCGAGAAAACTTAGAAGTTCTCTGAAAGAAGATGTTCTTTCAGTGTCTACGCCGCAGAATATTCTAGCTATGACATTTAGGCAAGTGGTTTTGCAACAACTTTGGAACTTTGAACTTGTTGTGTTTAGTCCCGGTTCTATGAGGAACATGGAGGATCCTGAAAACCCCAGAGAGGTTGGAAAGCTGTTATTGGTGCTATTTTGTCGAATAACTTAACTGTAGTCTGGTTCCTGTTGTGTGGTGTTGCCCACTTCGTACTCATGGGTTCGGTTTTCCTTATGTATGCAATTGCGTATCAGCAGGTCTCCTTCCGCCTTAGTGCATCCGATGAAAAGGTTACATCTCTGCTTACGGAAGCTATTTGTGCTGCTGCTCTTCAAAACACGGAAAGTCATTTCCTTGGCGATCGGTTGGGGGACACTTCAAGTCATTATTTCAAGTGGTTTCAAACGCCTAACAGGGTTGTGTCCGGCGACTCCTCAGTCACCATTTATAAATTGTCTGACAATGAGATAATTGAAAATGCCAAGAATTTGTTAGAGAGTTTTAATTTGGCAAAGAAGAGTTATAATGGATTGAAAATGAGGGATAAGTACACTTGGTGGGTGCCAGAAGCGCATTTTAAGTTGGAAAATATTGGTGGTCCTGAATTCAGTTCTTGGGCAAGGGAATATGTTCCCGCTTACAGGATGCAAATTAATGTTGATAATTTCAAGCATGTAAAATTTGAAGGCTGGAGAAAAGCTGCTGAGAATACTTGGGAAGTTATTTTGACACACACCCAAATGGTAGTTTACCTTTTTTTCATCACTGGGCTATAGAATATGGCAGTGGGCTGGGCCTGATGCCCGTTGCTTTCCACTCGGGCTGGAGGGGATTGGGCTGGTCGGGCTTTTGAGCTAACCCAAAATCCGTCAACCCCGGTCTGGCCTGTTGACTTTGGGCCAGGCAGGGCTCCAGTTGTCATTCCTAGCTGTACTTGGATTTCGTGTTGCTCTGTTGTCTTCTTCTTTGTTCTTACTAAGTTCTCTCGTTCTTGTAGGTTGGATTGGCTGAGATATTAGATATGTTTTATGAAGATACATACACATTGCCCCATAAAGATCTGTCTTGTGGTGTTGTGACAAAATTTGTTAGGTTGTCCAACAAAAAGGTATTCCAATGATACATGTCTGCTTTTTCTATTCTGGATCATTAACATGTGAAAAGCCAACGAGCCATCCTAAATACTATCTTCATGTCATTGCTAAAGATATTTGATTCAACCAGGAACCGTTATTGAAGTGTTATAGCATCCTATTCTTTGGTATCCTAATTAAGCTGGGATGCTAATAACATTTAAACGTGATCTATTGTCAATGTTTCCCGTTTCCTTAAACTCAAACTCCTTTCTTTTTCTTTTCATATTTATGACTCTTGGAACTTTAACTCGTATGATTTCCTTTCCATGCCCATATACCTTAATTCTGTTTAGGGTAGCAGGGTACAATCTTGTTTCCAAATGCATCCTCAGAAATGCTTGTGATTTACATGTGATGATTATAGCTAAACTACAATTGTGTTGTTTTAACTTTGTTTTTAGCCTATAATAACTGATGCTATTGATCCCTCTTTTTCTTTACAGAGTAAAAGTTCTTTACTGAGTACCTTGTCTCTTGGTCTTGCAAGTGGAGTTTTTCTCATTATTGCGAGTGTACTTAGTCAGTTTTGTTTTCCTCATTTACGTAATGGGTTTAAGTACCCACAAGAGACAAGACCCGTGACCTCAGACAAAATTAGGTATCCTGTAAATGAAGCACTCAATGATGCAAAGGTGGGTAATATATAATCTTGCCAACTACATATACGTGTTTGTTCCATTGCAACAATCAGTTTACATCTTACTGCAGAGGAGTGTGTTTTAAAGTATTACACCTGGGTATAAAAGCATAGTTTCGTTCTTCCCTGTAAAAACATGTTTGGCAATGGATTGTTCCATTAGGTTTATGAGAAGGTGCTTATGGTAAAATTTAATATGATTTCTTGATTTCTTTTTTTTTTGTTCTTTTTAAAATTTCCCACATATATAATTAGATCGTGTTTTACAGTTGCAAGAACTTTGTGTCCTGGTTATCAAAAAGATAAAGGATGCTTTTGGTTGGCCCTGTGAAATCATAACAGAAAGCAGTAATGGGGCTTGGATTGGTGAATTGCCACAGTACTTGAAAATTACCCATGAAGCTGATTCCAGTGCGGTGGAAGATTTGATAGATTGGGATTCTATACAGGAAATTGGCGAGGATATGAAATCATCTGCCCAGAGTATTGCTAGCTATCAAGTAATCCATTTTGCTCTATTTACGTATGTCCTGCCTATGCTACAGGTCACCTTTCAGAAAAAAGAGGATCTCTTTGCCTCTCACACTAGCCATATTAATTTGGAACCGTGATTTACGTTTAGATAGTTATTTTTCAAACTTCGATGTTATTAAAACCACCTAACAACTGAGTTGTGCTTTGTGCTGTTATCTTTCTACTACGGCATATCGGGAATGTTAATGTAATTCTTTCGTATCTTGCCTTAATCGTCACTCTTGAACTGCCACTTGATAGAACCATTTGTTGACCTTGTGTCTGAATACAGGTAGTTTTGTCAACTGAAGGAAAAATAGTTGGGTTCCAACCTACTAGCAGGCTAGGTGTGAATCACTGGTCGTCCAATCCTTTAACAAACGAGCTGTATGGCGGAAGAAAGTTAACTCCTGGTTAGAAGTAGTGTATTTTTCGATTACTTACTTCGTTGTAATCTCCTCCTTTAATGATTGTAAAGACATTGGCTTGTGCCAAGCAGGTTTTATCGAACAAGGGCTCGAGAGTCGCTTGCCAAATGAGGTGGTTGTAATAGAGCTATTGATGTCAGTGAATTCAGATGCCTACTTTGCGTTAGCGATGCCAGTTCGATAAGGTGACTTCCTTGTGAATGTATGCCATCGATTTTACTCGAGTCTGCTTCTGTAGCATCCAAGAGATGCTGACAACCTGACTTTCTTAGTGGCGTTACCAAGTTTACGAACAGTGCCCTTTGGATGTATTCAGATTTTGCTGATGCTGAAGGAATATACTTATCAACTAATTTTTGTTGATGGGATGATTTCTTTTCGTGAACTTGTCATGCCCAACCCTTACCTATATCGTGATGTTCAATTTGTAATGACTGGAACTATGTCGAGATGATTATCGAAATGTCAAATGATGGAGTACGTTTTCTGGATTGTCCGTAATCGTCAAATTGGAGATTAGTTGTACACAGAATTCTTGAAATTTGTATACAACTTTTAGTAGGAGAGCTTGTACTTTCTGTAAATATGTTTTGAACTTCAATTATAAAATAAAATATGAAATGAAAAAAGATGCACTTCTTCTAAATGGTTGAAATTTATGATATTGTTTTTATTAAATTTGAAGAGATCACTATAAATTATCAGTTAGAGTCGAATGCTTTTTTTTTGGGTGTGTTTTTATAAAAGAGAGGTTTGTAGTTATTTGATCAATTATGTTGAAACATGGTTGATATGTTGTCATAATTTAAATTGAATTACACATTCATATTAATGATTTGATAAAATTGTATAATAAAGTATTGATAATGACTATTTAACTAATTAAATATTTTAAATATCTTAAGTCCTTTCGTAAAAAATACTTTTTAACTTTCTAATTATGACACTAAATAATATCAATTATAAGAATTTGTATGTATTTATCCCAATTTTAAGGGTGTCTTTAACATTTGTTAATTTTACTAACATGTCATCTTATTAATATTACAAAAGATTTAAATACAGTATCCCCTAATTACTAAATGACATAGTATCTAATCAAATATCGTATGTATTTATCTTTCCTTATTTTTTAATTTCTAAACTCTCTCTCTCCCTTTTTTTTCCCCTAAAATTTTATGAGTGGTTATTTCAGTTTTAGCTATCAAAATCAAAATCTTCTATAATTTTACTAGTATATCTAGTATTTAAATAACCCAATGCTTTTAAAAACTAAACTGATTTGATTGATTTAACAGCGAAAATTTTGAACTGACCAACTTTTCGATTTAATTTAATTTAATAATTTATGTTGTTTGTAAACAATTCAATTTTTATAAACCAAAATAAACCAATTAATTTTTATTTAAAAATTTTCTTTTTTAATTAAACTTTAAAATTTTCAATGAGCAAGGATAATCCTTTC
>JANKOE010000002.1:40177724-40187782 GCA_026284465.1 Erythroxylum citrifolium | reverse complement strand
ATATAAATTTTAGAGAATAATAGATTGACTCATGGGTCAACGATGATTTAAGATCCAATTTTTTTAAACAAATCGACATTATTTTGCTTAAGTCTTTATTTGGATCCTTAATTGCACAAGGGAAAGGAAAGTAAAGGAAATATTGAGGAGAAAAGAAGAGAAAAGAATGGAAGAGAAATGTGATTTCCTTTCTCTTGTTTGTTTTTTTAATTTATCAAAGGAGGGAATTGAATGGAAGATAATTTTGTAAGACCTTTATACCCTTGATTATAGAACTTGCTTATCTTTACTTGTTAGATTTAATAAGGATATAATGGTAATTTACTTATAGTAAGGTCCCAAGTTCGATTCCTTGCTAGCCCTTCTTGTAAGAGCCTGGGGTAGCCGGGGTTTTACCTATGGGTGGAGAACTAGTGTGACCCTCTGTGATGGGGTGTAGCCGCTTGGCCCTCTGCTGAGGTGTAGCCACTTGGTCCTTTAAGAGGTGAGCCTATTTGGCCCGTCTGTGGAGTTTCTTTGAATCACAAAAAAAAAAAAATTATTGAAAGTTGTATCACAACTTTAGTAGGAGAGCTTGTAATTTCTGTAAATATGTTTTGAACTTCAATTATAAAATAAAATATGAAATGAAAAAAGATGCCCTTTTTCTAAATAGTTGAAATTTATGATATTGTTTTTATTAAAGTTGAAGAGTTACTATAAATTATCAGTTAGTCGAATGCCTTTTTTTTTGTGTTTTATAAAAGAGAGGTTTGCCATAGTTATCTGATCAATTATGTTAGAAACATAGTTGATATGTTTGTCATAATTTAAATTGAATTACACGATCATATTCATGATTTGATAAAATTGTATATAAGAGAATTGATAATGACTATTTCACTAATTAAATATTTTAAATATCTTAAGTCCTTTTGTAAAAAATACTCTAACTTTCAAATTATGACACTAAATAATATCAATTATAAGAATTTATATGTATTTATCCCAATGTTAAAGGTGTTATTAACATTTGTTAATTTTACTAACATGTTATCTTATTAATATTACAAAAGATTTAAATATCCCCTAATTACTAAATGACAGTATCTAATCAAATATCGTATGTATTTATCTTTCCTTATTTTCTAATTTCTAAAATCTCTCTCTCTCTCTTTTTTCTAAAATTTTATAAGTGATTCTTTCAGTTTCAAGCTATCAAAATCAAAATCCTCTATAATTTTACTAATATATCTAGTATTTAAATATGATAAAACCCAATGCTTTTAAAAACTGAACTGATTTGATTGATTTAACAGCGAAAATCTTGAACTGATTTGATTGATTTAACAGCGAAAATTTTGAACTGGCCAACTTTTCGATTTAATTTAATTTAATAATTTATGTTGTTTGTAAACAAATCAATTTTTATAAACCAAAATAAACTAATTAATTTTTATTTAACAATTTTCTTTTATAATTAAACTTTAAAATTTTCAATAAACAAGGACAATCTTTTCAATCATCATTTTTCAAATTCTTCAATTTCATTTAATCTTTAACCTATTTTATAACAATCTAATATTGGTTGAACCTTTTAAACTTTAAACTTCTTTTTTTACCAGTTTTACTTCCAATTTAGTTTTGAAAACATTCATAAAACCACAAATATCTAGAAACTAGTTTAGTAATCACTGTCATGATCAACCTCTTAATTTTCGTCAATGTTGGACTCATCAGAAGGTCACTCTTATCAATCTCCTTATTTTTCTTGTATAATCATTTTAAATTCGAATTTTGTGTATAATTTCTACCAAAACATATCAAAAAAATTAAATGTAACATGATTACAATGTCTTTCTGAGCCTTCTCCTTCTCCTTCTCCCAAACAACCAATTTCGCTCCCCATTTTCCGATAGCCTTTTGATCCTTTCAATTTAACTTACAAACCACCTTACATGTTAACCACCTTACCCACTAACCACCTTCCCAAAATGGAACAATAAAACAAAACCCAACCTACCTCCCTACCAACTCTTCAGCATAAATTTCCCATCCCTAAAAGGAACCTTGAAAAAACATATTCCATGAGCGTAAAATGGGAACATGGAGAAAACTAATTGGAGCTCCATTGTAGGAGATATAAAGAACATGGGAAAACTTAAGTATGTGGAAGCAAAAATAGAGAAAAAAACCTATTTAGGCACCATTGGAGGTACTACAATAAGTGCAAGAAAATGGAGCACTTCACTAATGGTTTTTTTTTATAGAGAAGAGGTTGACCTTTCCAATTATTCAAAAATGGACAAATGCAAGATGGAGGAACAAGGGATTGGCGAACAATATGGTGAATAAAGATGAGCTTTGCGTGTTTAAGTTCAATTTAAAAGATAGTGCCCAAAAGGTGCTCGAAGCAGGGCCATGGAACTTGATGGTTCATCCAATGGCATTTGAGGGTCACATTGGACATGAATAAAATAGAGACAGTATTATTGTGGGTAAACATACACATGGTGCCATTGGAGTATTGGTCTAATGAAGGAATGAGCTTCATTGCTTGTAAAATAGGAAAACCATCAGGGTTAGATGAGAATATTACTTTAATGAAGAGGATAGGGCATGCAAGGGTATGCATTGATGTAGATATATCAAAGAAACTCCCAGATAAGCTTAGAATTATGAAGTTGAATGAGAATGGAGAGCTTGAGGAAGATGTAATAGGTGTTACCTATATGTGGAAACCCAAGACCAAAGAAGAAAAACAAGTATGGAGGAAAAAATATAATTAAGAGGGGAAGCTAGCATAGGAGCAAACAGTTGTAGTAGTGTGGGACAGTTATGAGGGGAAATATGCTCATGAGGAAATTACAGAAGTAATGGAGAACATTTAGGTAGAAAAAGAAAAGTCTAATGCTAGACAGTTGGAGATGAAATTTAGGAAGGATTGGTAGGCACTCCAGTCAAGGAAAGAGGAGAAGTATCAAATACAAAATAACATATAGGATTAACTACACCTAGGTTGCATAGAAATACAGAAGGAAAAGATCTTGGAAAAAGAAAAGATGATGAAGATAACTACCTAGACTATTAGAGAGCTTAGCAGCCTTAATCAACAACGTATTGTCAAGGAGCCAATTAAGAAGAGTAGGTTAGATTTTATTGGTTTGTTAGAAACCAAAATAAAAAGGGACAAGTTGGAGAGCACTTATGGTTCCTAGATAAGGGATGGAAAGTGGTTATTAACCATGATCATCATATGAATGGAAAGGTAGTAATTGGCTTTAATCCTTAAAAGGTGGAGATGGTAAGCAGGTTTAAGAATGACTAGCTAATACATTGTGACATTCTGCCGAAATAAATTAGTAAGGAGATTTCAGTAATAATGGTTTATGTAGCTAACCACAAGTTCTTAAGACAAAGTGCGTGGACTGAATTAGTAAGAGTACTGAATTAGTACGAGTTAATAACTACATTACCTATTGATAGTGTTGGGGGAGTTTAATTGCACCCTAAAATTGACTAAAACTAGAGGAGGGAGAAATTGGAACCAATAAGACTGAAGAGAGTTACAGGAACTAATGAAGAAGGCATGGTTATCTGATCTGAAATGGTATTGTAATAAGTTTACATGGAACAATAAATAGTATGGTGAATGGTTCTTATTGAGAAAACTAGATAGATATATGGTGAATGGCAAGTGGCTGGAGCAATTTCCCCTAAGTAGTGCTACTTTTGAGGAACCTAATGTCTCGGATCACAACCCAATATTTATAGATATGACAATTAGGGAGTGGAAAAGGAGTGCCCCTTTCAGGATCTTTAACCATTTGATGGATCACCCAGGCTTTAGGGGGATACTTAAGCAGGAGATGGAGGCTATTATTCTGGGTCCTAAGAGCTATAAGCTAATTAAGAAGCTCAAAAGGCTTGAGGAGTCAGTTGAGGAAGCTGTGTAGTGATACAAAAAGGCATAAAGATAAAGAAATAGACAAAGTATTGGAGGATCTAAAGGCATGTCACAAAAGTTTATTAACTAAACCAGAGGAGATGTAGCTAAGGAGAAAGGAAGCTGAATTGGTTGCTAGGTATAATCAAGTTCTGGTAGACACTAACATAAAGTTGAGACAAAAATCAAGAATGACATGGCTGAACGAGGGGGAGAGATGTACTAAATACTTTATGGGATCCATCTCAGTAAGGAGAAACAAGAGTGTCATCAAGTTCCTAGAAGATAAAGCTAGCCAGAAATATGAAAGCTAGGAAAGTAAGAAAGACTTAGATTTAAATTTTTATCTAAACAGTATGGCACTGAAACTAGAGTCATGGATATTACACAAGAGATGGTAGCTAGTTTTAAACAAGTGAGTGAACAAAGTAAGGTTAAGTTGGTAAGGGAAGTAAAGGTTAAGTTGGTAAGGGAAGTAACAATGGATGAGAATAAGGAGGCTATATTCTCATTGAACCCTGGCAAAGGCCAAAGGCCAGATGGCTATAATACTAGGTTTTTTCAAAAAAATGGGATTTAATGGGGGATGAAGTGGTGGTAGAAGCAATGTAAGAGTTTTTATATAAGAAAACTCTCCTCATGGAATGGAAGAGAACCTTTGTATACCTTATTCCCAAATAAAGCAATGCTATAAGGATGGGTCACTTTAGGCTTATTACCTGTTGCAATATTCTTTATAAAAAAAATGACAGATTTTGACAAATAGGATAAGAAAGGGTCTAGGAGAGATCATTAGTACTGAAAAAATGCTCTCTTGAGAGGGAGATCAGTGGCTACTAACATCTTACTTTGCCAGGGATTAGTGGAGGGATACCATTCTAAAAGGAAAAGGAAGAATTGTACAATAAAAATGGATCTAGATAAGGCTTATGATTCCCTTAACTGGAGCTTCCTATTTAAAATTTTGAAAATAGTAGGACACCTAACATTGTTCAGATATTGGATAGAGGAATGTGCAACAATAACAACAATAGGCATCTTAGTTAATGGGGAACCTACCAGACTAATCAAAGCTAGTACGTGCTTAATGTATTCTTGCTTGATATTTTAATGTATTTTTACTTGATATTTTATACTTTTGTTTTATATTCAGTACTTAATGTGCTTCAAGTGTGTTTAAAGGTAATAATTGCCTTTATGAACTTAAAGGAGAAGAGTTCGGGCAAAAATGCGGAGTAAAATAGAAAATCAGCAATCTAAAAGGAGTGCATGATTGTGCATTTTTGCACGCCCATGCACTTTCGCGATAATCGACAGATTTTGATTATACATGGTCTAATGTATAGCCATGTAAGAGATTGCGCATAACCCAAAAACCTAGAATTCAGTATGAAAGTGACATTTAGGGGGTAGAAGGAAGGAGGAGACTTTGAGAGGCAATTTCCAGAAGTGGAACTTTCAGAAGGGTCAATTTTGGCGGGAGAAATCATCGAAAGATCCATTGGAATACAAGATCATACCTCTACATTGCAAGAATACTCAATAGAAAATAACTAGGGAGATTTATAATTATGAACCTGCTGTTTTCTGTTTGTTTTTCTTTCAATGTATATTTGATTTTATGTTCAATTATATGTAACTAAGCGTCCAGTTAGTATTTAGGTTAGATGAACCTTATGTTAATACTTTGATATGATTTGATTCTTTTATTAATGGAATTGGTTTTTTGATATATTGTGATCTGATTACAAGTTTTATTTATGTTCTAATAACCCGAGAATATTAAATCATGATCTGATTTCATACATAGAGATTGAGAAATTCTAGTGTGAATAAATCTATCGTAATTAGAAGGAGTTGATTACAACTTTAGAGATACGATGACATAAATCTTCCGAATTAGGGTTAAACCTAATAGATGGACTCACACATTGGTAAAGCAATCCTATTAGATTTAACCTAAGTAATTCGGTTGGAGACCTTAGGATTTATTGTTAGTAGACTTAAGGTCACCTATTAGCATACCATAGGAGTCTTCACGCTCTAATACATCAACAAAACAATTACATGATAAAAGATTAATATGTTAAGGGTTTAAGGGGATTCGAACCTAGATACTAATTTTTGATAATGATAGTAGTTTTCTGAGTGAATTCCACTGTCTTTACATTCATTATCGTTTCCTATTTATTTAATTTTTATTTTTTATTTTATTTTTATTAAAAATCTAAAATCAATCCTTAGGTTAGATAATAGGGAAAAGGTAAGTACTACTATTCATAGTCTTTGTGGGATCGACTCGTACTTACCAATATTCGTTACAGCTACACCGTGTACTTGCAGTTTATTACAATATTGATTAATGCAAAAATAGGTCAATCAAGTTTTTGGCTCCATTGATGTGATTATTATTAATATTATCTAGGAAGTCAATTTAATGACAACTTGATTCTGATTGTATGTTAATTTGATTCAATAATATACGATGATGTATAGCATGAATTAACATGTTAAAATTAATGACGGATTGATTTTGTAAATTTACAATTTTGATTATGGTTTGCTTGAGGATAAGTAAAAAATTAAGTATGGGGATATTATATATGTTGAATTGTGGTACTTATTGGAATATTGTGAAAAAAAACTAGTAAAGTAAGTAGTATCGATAGAGTTGCATTGAAAAAGGACATATGTATGCTTTGTAAACAAGTTGTGTAATATTTCTTGAGTAAATTTCCTTCACTTAAACCCCACTTATTCCAATCATACCTTACCTAAGCCCCATTACAACCTTCATAAATATCTTTTGATTTTTATTTCTAGTTTATACATAAGTGGTGGAGATATGATTTTACTGCAAGTATATGGTAAGGATTTTACTATGCATGAATTGAGAGTCTTGATACTTTTCACCCAAAACACTTGAGCGCATTGAGTGAAATCTTATGAGGGTGTAAAGATGTATGCTTCTAATTTCAATGCGATTGTTGATGTGATTATTATTAATATTACTTAGGAAGTTAATTTAATGACAGCTTGATTCTAATTGCATGTTAATTTTGTTAAATATGATACGATGATATATAGTATGAACGGATAGGTTGAAATTGACGATGGATTGATGTTGTAAATTTATAATTTTGATTACGTTTTGCTTGAGGAAAAGCAAAAACTTAAGTGTGGGGATATCTGATAAATGGTTAATTGATTGTAAAAATTTAATGTATTCTTACTTGATATTTTATACCTTTTTTTGTATATTTAGTAGTTAATGTGCTTCAAATGTGTTTATAGTAGATAATTGCCTCCATAGACTTAAAGGAAAAGAATTTGGTAAAAAATGCAACGTAAAACATAAAATCAACATTCTGGAAAGAGTGTGCGTCCGTGCAATTTTGCGATACTTGACAGATTCTGATTGTGAACAGTTTGTTGCACGACCTAAAAACCTAGAATTTAATATAAAAGTGATGTTTTAAGGGTAGAAAGAAGGAGGAGACTTTGGGAGGCGATTTTCAATGTGGAGAATGTCCAAAATGGAAGATTTTCAATGTGGTTTATAGAAGTAGGAAACATCCATCGGAATACAAGATCAAACCTCTATATCGCAAGAATACTTGATAGAAGACAAGCAGGGAGAGTTAGAATTTTGAACCCATTGCTTTCTATTTGTTTTTCTTTCAATGTATGCTTGATTTCGAGTTCAATTATGTGTAACAAAACGTCCAATTAGTATTTAGGTTAGATGAATCTTATGTTAATACTTTGATATGATTTGATTCTTTTATTAATGCAATTGGTTGTTTGATATATTATAATATGATTACGCATTTTATTTATGTTCTAATAACCTAAGAATATTAGATCATAATTTAATTTCATATGTAGAGATTGAAAAATCCTAGTGTGAATAGATCTATCGTAATTAGAAAGAGTTGATTTCAACCCTAGAGATAGGATGACATAAATCTTTTGGATTAGAATCAAACCTAATAGAGAGACTCATAAATCGGTAAAGCAATCCTATAAGATTTAACCTGATTAATTCGGTTAGAGACTTTAGGATTAGTTATTAGTAGACTCAAGGTTAGCTACTAGCATGCCATCGGAGTCTTTATGGTCTAATACATGAACAAAAGAATTGTATGATAAAAGATCAATCTGTTAAGGGTTTAAGGGGATTTAAACCTACATACTAATTTTTGATAAGGATAGTTTTATGAGTCAATTCCACTATCTTTACATTCATTATCATTTCCTATTTCTTTAATTGTTTTATTTTTATTTTCTTTCTATTAAAAATATGAAATCAATCTTTAGGTTAGATAATAGGGGAAGGGTAAGTACTAGTATTCATGGGATCGAATCGTACTTACCAGTACTAGCTACAACTACACCGTGTACTTGCAATTTATTAAAATATTGACTAACACGAAAATAGGTCAATTAAGGCATATACAAGGTATTATTGAAAAAGCATAAATCTGTACCATGTGAACAATTTTGAAGAATACCCGAGGAAGAACATAGACACACTATTAGACCTTTCATCTTTAAGAAAAGAGTAGGAAATCTTTCCAAAGAAAAAGAAAATATGGGAAGCTGGTGAAGGTAAAAAGGATGGTCTATGATGAAAAAAAAGAAGACATGTCATCTATAAGAAATGTAGAAATTATTGGAAACAATTCTAAAACATTTAAGATATCATTTTTTGAGTAACGTAATATAATCCAATCTCAATCTTCAATGATGACAATCTTTTTTATACATTGTTCATGGATGATATTTTGTTTATAAATACTAACATCTTTAATATTTGATGTCAGGTTAAGTGCATAAGTCTTCCCAAGAAAGTATAGTGTCAATATATATCAGAAGAAAGGTAAGGTACTAATTTAAGAAACTGGAACAATAAGGAAGACAACTAATAATCAACTTGGAAGATATAAGACTTCAATAAGGTTAAGATGAATGAAAGAAGAAGATGGACCAATAAAAATGATAAGTGTTGGACCCCGAACCCAAGGCCCGACTGGTCCGGATGGTGGGCCCCGGCTGATGGCCCGCCACCGGGACCGCTGGCTGGCTGATAACTAAATCTGATTACCTGGCACTGGCTATTGACTCACTTTGGTGGTGAGCATACACTGGCTGGAACTTAAACCCTGACTGGTCTTGATAAATTCAAGGATTTCAACTTTTAAACCATGTCCGTTAAACGGACCTGCGTGTCCGTTAAACGGACATGAACTGAAGAATTGGGTACTGTTTTACCCGAACCTGTCCGTTAAACGGACAGGTGTGTCCGTTAAACGGACACGAATGTTAAAACTACACTGTTCAAACAGAATCTGTCTGTTAAACAGACTGCTGTGTCCGTTAAACGGACATGATGTGCATAATGCGTACTATTCATCCAGAATCTGTCCGTTAAACGGACTGGCATGTCCGTTTGACGAACACGATGCTTAACATGATTACTATTCAACCCGAGACTGTCCGTTAAACGGACAGCTATGTCCATTTAGCGGACATGAAGTAACACAAAGGGGTAATTCTTACCCGAACGTGTTCGTTAAACGGACATGCGCGTCCGTTTAACGGACATGGGGATTTTCCAGAATCCCCATGCCACTTCAAGCCTGCTCAATTCTCAACCTAAATCCACCAACATCAACACTCCAAAACTCCTGAATTGACTCATACAACATCTACAATGGTGAATAACAAGTCAAACACGTAGTTCAACTTGCCAACATACACAACTCAACTTCAATTGTCTATCCACTCAAACCCATTCATCACACTCATACTTTACTCAATCCCACAAAACTAAACTCATTCTCATTTCTCATTCAATCATCAACAACTCAATCCTAATCATGCAATCTTTAAACACTATCATGATTATTGTAATGCCAAGATTCAAATATACTTGATTATCATCAATATTACTATTTACAATGCTTTAGTGGGCATTTCAAGCCCATTTACAAAATGATCAAAATACAACTGAGTTTTCTTAAAATGCAACTAAAGCATTGTTACAAAATAACTTGAAGCACAAAAATGCTAAAAATCTTGGAGTTTTGCCCTTTTCATGCTCAATCCTCATGCTCGTGCTCTTCACCTG
>JANKOE010000002.1:40043264-40054210 GCA_026284465.1 Erythroxylum citrifolium | reverse complement strand
TTCCACAAACTGATACCTCCGACTTCCTTTGTCTGCTTTTCGTATCGTCTGCTTTTTGCTTTGTCTGTTTTCTTCTTTGCATAAGCTTTCGTCTGCTTTTCGTAAAGCTTCCGTCTGCTTTTCTACTAGGCTTCCGTCTACTTTTCTTTCGTCTAGCTTTTGTCTGCTTTTTCTACTAGACTTCCATCTACTTTTTCTACGCATAGCTTTCGTCTACTTTTCGTAAAGCTTTCATCTGCTTTTCGTAAAGCTTTCGTCTGCTTTTCTTTCGTCTAGCTTTGCGTAAAGCTTCCGTCTATTTTCTGCTTCGTCTAGCTTTCCATCTACTTTTCATAATGACTGAATTCTTCTTCATCTGAATTCTTCCTCGTCTGAATTTCATTTATCTGATTTCTTGTTAAATCGTATTTCGTCTGCTTTTCTTTCGTCTTCTTTTTGTTTGTCATCAAAATCATTCAATACGTAAAGTCAATTTTTGACTTAACAATATCAAGCTTTCGACCCACTTTAACTTCTTTTCTTCTGAATATTGCCTAAAATCACATATAAGTCAAAGTGAGTAACTTGAGAAATTTTAAGGCATTAATCACTAAATGTAGCATATCAAATGAATCAAAATTTAAACACCTATTAAGATGCCTCATGAGACGACCCCGATACATCAGCATAGATATAATTAAGAGTTCCTTTAGTGTTGTGTTTTGTCAGAGTAATAAAAGAAATTTTCTTTTGTTTACCAAATAAGCAATGTTCACAAAAATCTAGTTTACTAACCTTTTGGTCTCCAAGTAGTCCTTGCTTGCTTAATTCAGAGAGGCCTCTCTCACTCACATTACCTAACTTTATGTGCCATAATTTTGTTACTTCTTCATCAAACATAGATGATTCAGCAACTGTAGACTAGCCTTCAACGGTCTTGCATTTCAAAATGTAGAGTTTTCCTTTTCGATAGCCCTTTATGAATACTAGTGATCCTCTGATGATCTTCATTGAACCATTCCTTCCGATGAACTCACAACCATTGTCTTCTAAGGTGCTTAGAGAGAAATTTTTTTCTTCATATGAGGGACATGCCTTACATTTGATAATGTTCTCACTATCCCATTATGCATCTGAACTTTTGTACTTCCTATGCCTGCAGTCCTACAAGTGTTTTAATTCCCCATCATCACTACTCCTTGATCGAGTGGTTCATATGTGTGAAACCAATCCTTGTGAGGAGTCAAATGGAATGAGCAAGCTGAATCCATGGTCATTTCGTGACTTCGGTCATTATCAACCTTACCTATCACATGAACTTCTGCACCCTTCTTTGTAGCATTAGCCACCAGGGCAAAGTCATCATTATGGGTGGCAACACTAGGCTCATCTGACTATTTCTGCTCGTTATTACCTCTATTGTCTCCTTTCTTATTCTTTTTCTTCAATTTGAGACAATCATCCTTAATATGACCTTGCTTCTTACAATAATTGCAGCAGAGATTTCGATGTTTTGGATCTCGCTTGTGAACTTCTTTCATTGTTCCTTTCAATCAATCTACCTCTTGGATATAAAACTCCTCCATGTTCCTCATACTTTGAAGTGTCCATTCTTTCTCTAGCCAACAAACTAGAACAAACTTCATCCAAGGTAATACTATCCTTTCCATAAAGTATAGTGTCACGGAAACTATTATATGATGGTGGCAAATGATATAAAAAAAGTATAGCCAAATCCTCATCATTGGTTTTAACATCAAGATTTTCTAGATCATTGATAATCTCCCTGAATTCTTCAAGATGTAGTTTAACAAACTTATCTTCTGGTAATTTATGCAAGTACAGCCTGGACTTAGCGTATAAGCGATTTGCTGGACTCTTTGTCATGAGAAGTGATTCAAGCTTTAACTTTAAACCAACAGCGATTGTCTCCTTACTTTCTTCTTAAAGAATCTCTATCGATAAGTGCAGCTGAATTTGAGCGAGTGCCTTCAAATTCTTCCTCTCCTTCTCTAGGTTTGAGCTAAACATGTTTTCCATCCCAAGTGGCGCCTCATCCAAATCAAGACTAATAAGGATTGTTTTCATCTTGATTTGCCACATAGAAAACTTTGTGTTATACGTGAGTGATGGAATATCTAACTTTGTTGATGTTGAAGCCATCACTGCTCTGATACCAATTTATTATGATGGCTATAACCTAAATGAATTATATCAACAAAGAAAGCAGATAGAAAACAACATCCAAATAATACCTAAAGGAAGCGAGAATTTAAATGCAAGCACAAAGTAAAAGGGGCACAGGAACTTACGAGGAAAACCCCAACACGGGGAAAAACATTAGGCGACAAACCAGAAAAATCTTCACCATAAAGGAGTACAAAAGTTCCCTTACAAATAGGGTGGCTAAACACTGATATTATTAGCCTCCACTAAGTAGTAACTTATTTTCTAAAAGCCACCACTAGACTCCTTATATATAAGAGTTAAAGACAAAAGGCTTATGTTATCTAGCCAATATGGGACAAGGACCATATATATAAGAGACCAAAGACTTAAGGCCTATTTCCACAAAGAATGTGAGATGAAGGCTAACATACAAAATTGAGGCAAACATAATAGCCACTAAAAGATACATCCATTTTCAGCATGACCATATTAAGACTATTAAAATGGAAACAGATGGTTCAATGCATTATAGTGTCAAATCCAGAGGCTAAATATCGAACTCCATGATTTAGAGTGTGATAAAAAGTATTTAAGGCTCACACATTCAATTGCTTCTGTTCAGTTTTAATGTGAACAACTCCATATAAATTTGATATTTGAATGTGTCTACATGTTAAATAGTGAGTACCCTAATCTGTTGTATAAGGAGCAACAGGATCATAATGCTCCACATGTCACTTAGTATATTTCCTTTTATCCTCTGTGCATTATTGAGGAAGTGTTGAAATAATTAGATGGAAAGGGTAAAATTGTAGCCTAATTAAGTTTCGTACAAATAGGACATATGATATTATTATGAGTAAAAATTAAAGTTATGATACAAACACTCTCTAATGGTAAGATACAAATAATAATTTGTAATTTAGGATGTCTAAGATTGGAATCCAAACAAGTTCTACTTTTAAATGCTTGAATTTCTTTGTTGATACATGAAACAAGAAGATAGATGGATATTTATAGGTGAATCAAATCACTTATAACCACATATTTAAATTATTGTAGTCTCATATTTACTTTTTTACTTCAAACTATTTAGGTTGAGAGTGCATAGATGCCAAGGGATAATTAAGTATTAGTCAAAAAATATGCATGATGTTTGGATAAATGTTTCTTAGTACAATATTCTTCTTCTAAGTTTTATTAACTCAATCTCCTATCATTTCAAGAAATTTATCATATACCTAACCGAATTCATATTTTGTGTTTATTATCATGCTTGCTACTTATTGAAATTTTAGTTGTTTCTTTATTATAATGTACTCTTAGCCACAACCAAATAATACAACAACAATAAAAAAACCAAATAATGTAAACTTTAATAAAGTATTGGACATTTATGGCGAGCTATGTGTGAGATCCTTATGATAAGTTAATGAGAAGAATTGGTCATTAGTCCAATAAGAATCTCTCATTTGCAAGTAGAATGCACCTTATTATATCAGTCCTCATCATTCTTTATGTCTACTAGCTATCCTATCTAATGTTGCATAAAAATATTACCAAAGATATTGAGAAGCTCTTAAGGAACTTACTATGGTCAGGGGGTACCTACAAAAAGCCCTATGCTAAAGTTAAATGGGAAAATGTCTATTTACCTAAGTTTTATGGTGGGTTAGGTATTCCCCCTATCTCAATGCTGAATAAGGTTCTATTTGCTTAACAAATATAGAGAATTATTACAAATCCATATTCCCTATAGGTTAAATAGATTTATGGCAATTGTTTAAAAGGTAAAAATCTCTAGAACTTCTAATGGAAACTCTTCTTGTTCCATGCTACAACTTTTAAATGTCATTCTCTAATGTAGAATGAAATTAAAATTGTTATAGGCAATGGTGACTCATAGCTCCCGTATGACAACTGGTGTAATGATGGTCATCTATATCTCATGCCCTCCTTTAATAACTTTATATTGTCTTTTCCTGATAATTCCAAGGTCAAAATCATCATAAATAGGAATGCTTAGGACTTTAATAGTAGGTAAGTAACATCATTTAGGCTAGCAATCCTATATATAGTCATTTCTCTTCCAAGGAAGATAAAATTATATAGTTAAGACACCCTTCTAGTTCCTTTACCATTAAACCCTATCATGACCTTCTAATGCCACTCTACCTAAGGGTGACATGGTACAAATTAGTGTAGAAAAAATACGGAGCACTTGGAGTCTCCTTTATATCATGGCTTACTATTCTCAATAAGCTAAAGATATTAAACAAACTTAAAGGGGTTTCAACAGTCAACTCTTATTGTTGTTCCTATATACAAGCTTCAAAATCCATTAACCACATTTTCTATTATGCATTTGATAAAGTGTTCTGGCTGAGTGTGTAATATACTTGTAGCTTCTTTTGCAATGAAATTATGTTATTAGATATCGTTACTAGGCTTCCAATCAGTTATCTATGAATAATCATTCTCTTCTTATGGTGGCTTGGGATGCACAGTCTACTCTTTTTGGAAATAGAGGAACACAAAAATATTTGGCAATACTAGAATGGAAACGTAAAGCTTTAAGCTTAGAAACTTTAGTTGGATTAGAGAGTTGTAATCTAGCTTAGTATCTATTATCTTACTTACTGCTTCAAAATCCTTCTTTATAAGTTGGTGGTGAACCTCTATGGCTATTAGTTTCCAAAAGTAATTTTCAAAGGTTTAAGTCTTATGTAAAAGCATATGTGTGTGAATTTGTAAATTATTGTAAACCTGGTTGTTCCTTTCTAAAAATATATTATTTACTTTGTTTTTGAAAAATGTGTGAAATCCTTCTAGAAAAGGCTAAAGTTAGAAATGATCTTTCAAAAGCCATACAATTACTAGAATGTAAATAGGTAGTATGGAATTTATTTGTAAAATGTTCTTATAAGAGTTGCAGGTCTTTTAAGTTATAGAGAAATTTATTAATTTTATATTAGTTGACTAACTTACCCATGTAGTGAAAATATCCACCTTAAATAACTACATAGCTTGAAACTTTATAGTAAAAGAAAATTTTTGAAAGAGACTTCCTATGACATTGATTTTATTGGAGTTAAGTAATGTCATAGATAAAACTTTTCTTTTAACTTTATAATATAGGTGATGGAAATGATTGGTTAAGAACCTTTTCTCTAAATTTAGTCATCGATAAATTGAGCATGTTATGTTTTGTTTCTGTATATACCTATATTGTCAAGATTAAGTGAAAACGAGTTATAGACCATGTGTTTTTTGTACATATGCTTAATAATAGGATCTTGGACTTACCTTTCATTCAAACCTATAGTCTATAAGATATTGAGATTAATTAGCAACAATGTACATTCATACTACTATGCCATAAATAATTATACAGAAAATGTGTGGAAAAGATTATGGAAAGTATGGGGCAACACAGGTGATGCTTATACCTACCTTGTGTAGCAAATGATTGATTGTTAGAGGTTTTATGAGAATTGTTTTGGAAACTTTAGGAGTATAAAATGCTTTGCGAAAGCAACTTGGAAGCAACAATGCCCTCAACAATTCCAAAGCAACAATTATTGTAATGTAAAATTGAGATAATTTATGATGTTGCTTGTGACTGTGGGATCCTAATGGAACAAATTTAGAAATTATAGAAGATAACAAACCCTTATTCTTTCATCCCCTCCTTTGTACATTATCTACAAGAGGTTCTTGATACAACCAACCTTTGCAATGGAGTTCTATGCCTTACACATCCACCTGACAAGCTACACATGCCAAGTGGTCCAATTACAACGCAACAAGCTTCAAGGCTTAAACAAGTGATGAAAGCTTTTGTTCAAGCCCAAATTACAAGTCAAGTGTATGAGAAGGCTAAAACATCCATGGAGGAACACCAAGGCATGCCCAAGCTTGTGACTTTATTGGAGGAGGTGATAGAAGAGGCTAGTATTTAGTTATTTTGGGAAACAAGCTCAATCCTTGTTTGGGTCGTATTTTGATAATTTGAGCTTGTTATTTATTATCTCTTATTTTAGGCCCAAGGACTTGTTTATGGGTTGTTCTTTTAGTTAGTAGCATTTGCTTTCATTAAAAATTAAATGACTTAGTTTTTTTAGCTTAGTTTGTTATGAACCAAACGTGTTGGCCTATTAAAGTTGCTTAATAAAGCCCATACGCCCCTATTTGTTTGTTTGGGTTATTTTGGGACTTATTTGTTTTAATGTGTTTAGCCCATTCCTAAAAGGACTTGGATCAGATTATGTTCAATAGGCTAGATACTCCTAGATTTGTTAGGATTAGCCTAGTTTTCATTAAATGGGCCTGCAAACCCAGTCTTATTAGGGTTAGCACTTAGTCAAGGGTATTTATACCTTATTATATCCTTGTAACGGTATATTTGATAATTAATAAAATTTCGAAATTGAATTCTTCAAGTGAGGCATTAATGTCTTCATGGTTACATCAAGAAATTGATTTGCATTAATAAGTAAGTACTTGCAACGTAAATTGATTTCTGATTTCGTTGGGACTGGGTCTCAAACTTATGATTTAAGGCTTGATCTAACATGTTCTTAGAATAGAAATATTAGGGTTTTGATTCAATAGGATTAGGAGGTTTCAAAAACCTTGGTTTTTGGGGTTTCCGTATCATCTTGGTATCAGAGGTTTGGCTTAATTCTATTGAACTCATACATATCTTTATTGTGATTGTCAAATCTGTCATTGATACTTTTTTTTAGTTCTTATCGTGTTCTTTTGTTCTTTGATTGCTTTCTTGTTTCTTTAATATTGGTAATCATAAAAAAAAGTAAAAAAAAGAACGGTAGCAGAAAAAAGTGAATAGTAGCCAAAAAAGTGAACAGTAGCAAAAAAAAAAGAAATTTCAAGATTGATCAAGAAACACCCAAGATTGTAATTCTTTGAATCTTTCTTTGATCTTTGCTTCAAGATTGATTTTTTCAACAAGAACGAGTCTTTCCATTCAAGATAATATCAAGATTTGCTTTCTTGAATCTTTTATGCTATTCTTGGAAATTCAAATTAGGCAATTAACTCTTTTTGCATAAAAATTAGGTTAAAACTCCAAATTAGCCTATTTTTATGCAAAAGCCATTGAAAGCACATTGAGTTGCCTACTTTAAACTTTGGGCAGATTTGAAATTTGTTCTTTGAGCTCTTGAGTTTTTTGTTGAGTTTTATAATATATTGAGTGCCTTTCTTTGATTCTTAGTTTACTTTCTTATTTGTGCCTTTCTTTGCTTCCATCATATTGAATTGGACAATCTTGCACTAATATTGCTCACTTATAAACAAAAATCATTGCATACACACCTTTTCCATCCGTGTATTAGCATACTATTTTATTTCTGTCCATGCATTACTTTGCTTCTAGAATTGTTCTTATTTCATTTCTTATTAAGATTCACTTATTCTTTCCAATTAATTTGTGTTGCTTGTTGTTTGCTTAGTTTTGTTGAATTGGTTTTTGAAAAGTAACTTTAAAGACATCACTTGAGAGGTAAAAGGCAAGAGGGTGAGCTTATATAGTGAAAAACCATTAATATTGTGTGAAAACACGAGTGTATAATCTGATTTGAGGGAAACATGTAAGGGAGTGATTGTGAGGTCCTTTCTAACGTTTTCTTGTAGGTTTACACCATGTCTAAGACAAATGATAAGGATGGTAATGGTGATGGGAAGTCTAGTGAAGGAAAAGGAAGTGACAATGAATAACAAAATAAGACTTTCTTTACTTTAGCAGCTATGCAAAATCAGTTTCTAAAGATAGAGAACACGTTCAGAGATTTCACTGACAAGTTTGAAAGACAAGATAGATTGATCAGAGCTTTGCAAGAGTTTTCAGTTAATAATGCACCAAGACAAAGAGCTTCAACTGTAGCTCGAAATCCCTAAAACTATGATTAAGAAGTTGCTGGTTATGAAGAAGATGATGAGTGGGGGTAATATGAAGTTTGAAACTATGGAAGAGGAGGAAGAGGATATATAGGCCGAAATAGAGTAGGCCATAGGGGGAGAGTTGAAAGGGGCAGAGATGAGGAAGAAGTTAAGAGAGTTGATAGAAACATAGTAAGCATCAAAATAAAGATTCCATCTTTCCGAGGGAGGAATGACGCAGAAGCTTACTTGGAGTGGGAAAGGAAAGTAGAGATAATATTTGCTTGCCACAACTACTCAGAAGAAAAGAAGATAAAGTTAGCATTAGTTGAATTCTTTGACTATGAAGTTGTTTAGTGGGATCATCTACTTATAAATAGGAGAAGGGCTAGAGATAGACCTGTTGAAACATGGGAGGAGATGAAGTCCATCATGAAGAGACGTTTTGCGCCTAGTTACTACTACAGGGAGTTGCACCAAAAACTCCAGACTTTGAGACAAGGTACTAAGAGCATTGAGGACTACCACAAAGAGATGGAAATGTGATATGTACTTAATTGTTAATATATTTAATCATTTACACTTAGCGATTATTGACATAAAAATGCTTAAGATACTCACTTTAATTCATATATGATTGTAGGTACAATTTTGGAGCAAAGAAATTAAAGTGAGTTAAAAGCACCACATATGGGTCATTTTCCAAATATCTATTTTTGCTTGTCTTTATGGAAAAAGAAGAAAATTAAAAGACGAGAAGAATGGAGCAAGACAAAGAAAATCAGAACAAGAAGTGAACAAATTTATCTCCAAAGAAGTGGAGTTACAGCAGCTGGAAGGATTAAAAAAAAAGACAATGCAAAACAGACAAACCAACATAGGAAGAAGAAAATATGAGCAGCCAAAACGTTGACGTCTACCACTTGCGTACTGCATAAACACAGGAAGGGCATAAGGAATTGAGGGCTGCAACTAAAATTGTCCCATCAAAAGGAACAGGGCTGCGGCAATAAATCAATGGGCAGTGGAGAGCAAGTTAGAGGAGCAAATTAAATGAGAACAAGGAAGGCAGCGTGGAATGAAGTAAAACGCAGACGTTTGAAGGGACAACATAGTTGCACAGCTGGAGACAGCAAAGAAAATCACGCAAGTCACGTACGCAGAGGACGCTAAAGACAGGAAGAAGAAAATCAAATAATGCAACAAAGAGGAGGCAGACGCAATATACAAGCACAATGAGAGGAGCAAGGGTTTTATTATGATGGGTGACCTTTAATGGTCCCATCACACTATAGTGGAGCTAAAAAAACAAGGAGACAAGCAATAAATCAAGGAAGAGAGCGGCGTTGAAGCAATAGAGAAGAGATAGTGTGGTGCAACAGCAGGTGCAAGGGGAGCAGCCAGTGGAGACGAGGAGTACACACGGCTGGCAAGTTGGAGCTTTGGCTTGGCAAGCTGGAGCTTGCGGCTTGGAGACTACAAGCAGTAAATCGTCCCATCACTGCACAAAAAATCGGTAATAATAACACAGCAGGTCCAGACGCAAGGATTTAAGATGGTACAAAATTATTTGTCCCATCAGCTACAGTGATTAGTGATAAATATTAGGGATTTTGGTGGGAGAATAAGATGAGATCTGAAGCACTTTTTCAGAAAATACCTATGAAGGGCTAGACATCCTGATGTCGGACGCCGATGACCCGGTTTAAGTATTATTTTAATTATTTTGTTGTTTCTTTCTCTCATTAGGAATTGATTGTGTTATCCTATTTTAATTTTGGATATTGTGTATGGATAATCGGATTTTCATTATTATTCAGTTATTTGTGTATGAACCCATTGGATATTGTGATTTGATAATTTTAATACGTTCATTGAATTGCTAATTGCAAACTCATTACTAGAATTTTGATATAATCCGTAATTGTTATGCTGAAATTCATGTGCAATAACTAATAATTCGTAATCATTAGGGATAACATGACCTAGGTTAAATGACGCATCGTATATGGTTGTTGTCTTGATTAATCGGTTTTCCTAATTCGTAATGCTACTGCCTAGTTAAATCTAGAGATCGTATCCTAGGTTGTTTGGTGGTTAGGTTTAATTAACGATCGTATCTTGATTAAACAAAACCTAAGGGAAATCTCGGGTTAATTTTTAACCCACGATTAATAATTTTCAGGAAAGGTTAAAGAACAACAAATTAATAAAATATGCTTAGTCAGGGTATAGGCCAAGATTGAACCGAAGAACTGGGTCCCTACCGAATTCCCCACTTTTATCGTTTTATTGCATGCTTTCTTTAATTTGTTTTTATTAGTTAGTTTTATTTTATTTTTCTTATTTCAAAAATCCAAAACCCCCTTTTTCCTAAACACCGATTAATTTCATTTCATAAACTTTACACAGACTCTTTGTGGGATCGACTTAGACTCGCCATTGCTACAGTAGTAGTCTAGTTATTTTTATTTTGACTAGTGTAACGACGTGCGGTAAAATTTTGACGTCGTTGCCAGGGAGTGCGGCGTTTTAGTTTTTGTTTGTGATTTAATTGGTGTTTTGTATATATTTGTTCGTGATTGATTTTTTTCTGTTATTTTGTGATCTTTTCATTTTTTGTTACGGGTGAAATTTTTTTTGATATGGACGGAAGTAATTTCTTTTATAATTCATATTCTTAATCCTATAACAATGTTTGGACTGATCAACCTAACTTTTGTTATGGATGGAATAATCATCTGAATTACTTCCATGATAGTTTGCAGGACATACAACAAATCTAGTACAGACCAGAAGCTTCCTATCACAACTCCAGACCATCTCTGGAAGAGTTGATGTTGCAATTGCAGGAGAATACTTTACAATTCCAGAAGGATGGAGGGCAATTTCCA
>JANKOE010000002.1:40029595-40040761 GCA_026284465.1 Erythroxylum citrifolium | reverse complement strand
TTAATTAATCGAGTTGATTAATTGAATTCTTGGACTTAAATAGTTTTAAGGTTGATCTTTCGAAACTCAGTGGATTCAAACCCCGAAAAATTATTTTGAACAATGATAACCCGAGCCGCATTTTCAGGAGAGCTTTAGTAAATTGTTTTCAATCTTATTTATTTCCAATTGGTTAATTTCCCAAAAAAAATCCAAAAATATTCTTTCATACTTTTATTTCCTTAGTTTTAATCAATCAACAAAACCCCTTTTTTAAAATTGCTTTAATTGCATAATTCAACTTAGGCTAGTCTTAGGATTAATTTCCAAGTGATTCCGTCCAAAGAGACGACCCGAGGTTCAGCTTGCTGTAATCTTGGAAATTTTTATTTTGACCGATTTCCAAGGTCGATTTCCAAATCGAACGACAGAGCCGCGATCAGCCGTCATCACCAAATAAGACCCTCTGGCTATTGCATCCTGTGAGAGATGTGATAATTAAAATCAAACCATCTCTTGTTGATTTTGCGCCTGCTCTACGTTGCTCCCTTGTGGCTCTAGCGTCTACTGCTTCAATTTAATTTCTTAGGCCAATTTCAAGATAAAAATTTCACAATGACTAGCGGTCAAGTTTGTCCGAAATTCAAAAACAGTGCAATTCAAGACTACTTATTTCATTTATGCATTTACGTCAATGAAACCCAAATAATTCCAAAACATGATAAATCGACCATGGATAAACGTAAAATGAATGTAAGTCACTCTGAATTAACTCCTAAAGATATATAAAAATATGAATGAATTAGAGACATTATTAGAAATGGTAAACTGCTGAACATATAGCAAGTTTGTGTTAGATTCTGGACCATGAAGAATATTATTTAAAGTTAACTTGTGAGAATTTAGTGAGATATTATTAAAGCCAATATGGGTAATAGGTAAGCTTTTACCATTTGTGAGAGCCACTTCATCAGTGCCCGAGTATTTGGAGTGGATTCCCATATTTCCCATTTCGAAAGTCAAGTGATGGGTTGCTCCAGTATCTACAATCCTTGGTTTGTTGTGTGCTGATGGGGAGGAGTAGTTGGCTACGGGTTTAGGGTTATGGTCAATGTTATTGGTGTATTTAGGAGTTGGACATTGTTTGGAGGTGTGTCATTGGCCATGACAATTGTAACAAGTTAGTGTGGAATTGTCAGTTTGATTATGAAATCCATATCCACGACCTTAATGTAAATGGTAACTACCACCACGTTCGCGGCCTCGGCCAGCACCATTGTTTTGGTGGGCATTATAATGGGCAACAGCAGGAGGATTGAAAGTTTCATTGGAAGTTTTAAGTTGGATTTTTTCAAAGAGGTAGACCAAAGAGATCATCAAAAGAGATAGCGGCTAACCTTGCTTCAATATTACGTGTAAATGGTATGTAATATGGACCCAATCCACATACGATGTGATCAATAAGATTATCTTCGGATATAACGGCATTAAGTGCAACAAGTTGGTCAAATAGTCGCTTTGCACGATTCATGTAGGCATTAATGGTGTCACTACCTCGGTTTAAATCATGGAGAGCATTTTTTTGTTGTCCGAATTTGAGCTCTAGAACCAGACACGTATGTGGTCTGGAGACAGGACCAAGCAGCATAGGCAATTGTTGCACTAACAACTTGGGAGATAACAGATTCATAGAGAGAGCTTGAGATCCAACCCAATACAAGTTGATCTTTTATGTACCATTCAGTACATGCTGGGTTTGGTTTGTTATCAAGTTCTTTAGGGGGAGGAACTATGAAACTATTTATATGATGATTTAATTGATGTCTACAAAGAAGTGGCATCAATTGTGTTTTCTAGAAGAGATAATTAGAGGAGGTGAGCTTAATTGTTACTTGATTATGGATTGACAGGAGAGATGTGGGCTTGGAGGAGGATGAAGATTGACTAGCCATGGTTGAGGAGCCAAAAAAAATTGGTATTTAAACCTTTAATGGCTCTAATACCATAAAGAAATGTAAAATAATTTGGAATTGCACACACAGTGCTGCTGACTTTCCATTGATATTTATACATACAAGATACAATCACAAATGTGATCAAATTAAATCCCCTTATTGCATCATGAGATCATCAATTTCATGAACAACTACACGTGGATTAGCTATAAACAAAAAATCTTACTCTTTCTCATGACCAATATCAAATAGAGGTACATTATTGTAATTTCATTTTATTCTAATCCAATTATTCACATATTGACTTGTTACTAAACTAGACTAAGATTTCATAATCTTTTCATTGTTAATGCATAATTTTCTTAGTTTTCTAAAACTAATATTGATCTTAGTAAGGATAAACTAGAGAAATTGGGGAAAAAAAAGGATTGAGTTTGACCAATTAATTTTACTTACCATATATTTTTCATCTCTTTAAGATATTTATGCTACAATTAATTTACAAATTTAATTTCTTTACATTTTCATAAATAATTAACTTTATAATTAATGGTTAACCATAAATTTTAGTCCTTCAGTTTAAAAATATTCAATCACTTTAAGACTCTACAAGTGCTTATATTTTAATTCTTGTTTTGGACGTGTAAGTTTAGTAGTCAAATTAGTATTCATAACCTAATCGAAGCGTTCTTCCTTCACTTATGTTACCCCCATATTTTTCTAATTAGAGTTGGACGATCAATAAAACAGCAATCACAAGAAATAGGAATATAGGAAGACGCCGTTCAAATATTATATATAAACCAGACGGAGCGTTGGGATTATAATAAAGCTAAGCACACTGCTCAAGTATTTGCTCAGGAGTAGGGTTTGGGATATTCATCTGAAATTTGCAATTTCAAATTGGTTTCTCTGTCTGTCACTTCTTAGTTTGGTATAATTAACGGTTACGATGGGGAGGGGAAAGTTCAAGGGCAAGCCCACCGGTCAAAGGAGGTTTTCTACCCCGGAAGAGATGAGTAAGATTTGTATTTTGTTCATAGTTAGTTAGATCTGGTATAAGAATTTGGTTGGTTCAAATACATGTGTATTCGTATGGAGTTTGAGTTGATTTCTTGTTGTGTTTGAAATTGCATCCTTATTTATATTTATCAATACCTGACCGACTCTTCCTCTTGCGATTCATATTTGATTGCAGTTGCGGGCTCCTCCTCTAGGCCTCGTACATTTAAACGAGTAAGTTTAAGATATGGTTGTGTGGATAATATTCAATTTTAATTTACTTGGTTGGAATTTAACTTGTATCTTTAGTTTAGTAAAGTTATTGCTGTGTTTTTATTTTTGATCATCTTAGGTGGAAGCAGAATACAAAGAGGAAACTGTGGAAGAAGAATCTGGAGAGGAGTCTGAAGAAGATTCCGAAGAAGATTCCGAAGTTAGTAATACTAGTATCTTACCAGAACATGAGTTTACCTGCTGAATTGGTTTGGTTTTATTGACAATTTTACCAAACAATTTTCTATTCATTTTTAATGTTAGCAAAAGCGTAAAGGAACAGAAGGTCTTATTGCGATTGAGAATCCTAATATGATAAAGCCTAAAAATTTGAAGGCTAGAGACATTGATGTAAGTCTTTGAGTTACAATGCTACTTCTATATTCTGAATTCAACTTAAAGTAATGCTCCAACTCTTCTTTTGCAGGCGGGTAAGACAACAGAGCTTTCTAGACGTGAAAGGTTTGCAATTTCTAATTGTTACTGGAATCCTAAACTCGCAAGCACGGTACTTGGTTTGACTTTTGATTTGTGTTTGTTTGCAGGGAGGAGATAGAGAAACAAAAAGCTCATGAGCGATACATGAAGCTGCAAGAACAAGGCAAAACTGAACAAGCAAGGAAAGACTTAGGTAATCTGGTTAATTTTTGTTTTCTAAAAGTAATTTTTCTCCTTTTAGTTCTTTGTTTGTCTGTGCATTTAAGACCATTGAGAGTTATTGGCAGCACTTTCTTCTGTAAGTTTGTAATGGAATCAGCAGCAATTACATAGATTTAGATAATGCTTTTGGTTGGCTAGTGTTTGCTTTTTCCTTGATTGTTTGTCACTGAAAATAACTTTTACGGTAGAGAGCAAAATTGGAATTTATTGGTACTTGTAACATTTCTCACACAAAAGGGTACATTTGTTATCACCATGGTTAAATGTTTAAGATTGTGGCATTCATGTATTTTAATTTGTGCTCCAATATAGCTAGGGATGAATGGCTTGTCTTGTTTTTGTTCATCTCTGTTTTTGAGGTCTATTGCTTGTGTCCATTATGGCTCTACTTGATTCATTTGTTTCACATTCAGAGCGTCTGAGTCTTATTCGACAACAAAGAGCGGAAGCTGCTAAGAAGCGAGAAGAAGAAAAAGCCGGTAATATTTAGTTACCGTCAATAATGCTGTTATTCTTTATGTTATACTTTAGCATGCTAAAGTTGGTAAAAATGTCACTACAGCAAAAGAGCAGAAGAAAGCAGAAGCGCGGAAATGATTTTTCGTCGGAAGATCATGAAGATATGCAGTACCTACTTGATTAAAGAGTTTTTGCTGTAGTTGGTTTTAAAATTTTTATTTCTGTAGTAATTATCCAACAAAAATTATTGTTTATGTTTCACAGCAGTTATTCCTTTCTCGTCACTCAAAACTAATTATATTGACGATGATCCCTCACAATAGCTTTGTATTGCAAATTTCTGGTGTTATGTGTATTAGAAGGGTTAGGACGTATGGCTGAAATCAAATAACAAACTAAAATATATTCTAATAGATATTGTGTTGACTTTAATGGAATGCTTGAAAACATGTTTGAAGAATCATTGAATTGCGATTGGGATTGGGATGAAGAATCACTATTGATATGAAAAATAAGTCAGGACGAATAGTTTAGAAAATCACCCAAAAACTGCGCAACTGGCGTAGGAAAAGAAGTAAAGCAGGCAGGTTGGGTTTTGCACCTTAGTCTTCCCTACTCATCTTCTAAGAGAAACATAACGATGGAACAAGTAAAAAGTTCGTAATGGTTAGATGAGTTTCTTCGAAGCAGTATGGTTGAGCATAGAACTTTGTAAGCTTGTGGTTAAATGTGTTTGTTCTCTACATTAGCATATAACTAGGATTGACTTTTTTTTTAATTTTGAACTTAGGGTTGAGCTAGACTTGAGTTTGACCATCTCTTGTTTTATATGTAAAATGATATTGTTTTATGTTCAATAAAATGACTTCATTTCAATAGACACACACTTTTTCCTAGGTTCTTCCACACTCATTAACACTATAGATGTTAGATCTTGAAATCTTAATAGCAGAATCATGCGGGCATTAATTAGCGTTTACAAGTGTTTGACACTCAAAACGGCAGGATAAGGCAAAGACTTACAATTAGGCAAGGAAACGGGTATTGTCAATAAAAGCTCAAGAGTAGGCAAGCATTAGCTTGCGCTAATGCATATTGGCAAAAATTTTCGACGAGATGCAAAATTCGAATTTGAGACTAAAAGATAGCCTGAGATGAATCCTGGAATGAAGGTTAGTTGGATCACATACATGAGAGAGATATGTGAGAGCTCTAAAGACTTAATGTGTGCTCAAATAGACGGACCATCAAGGTAGATTGTTAAATTGAAATCACTAATTACAATCCATGGGGAATTGATGCTTTGGTGAATATCAATGAGCTTATTCTATAGAGAGTTTCTCTTACAAACATGATCAAAAGCATAACAGAAATATCCAGATAGAGATTATTGTTGAGGATTTTGACTTTCAAATGTATAACTTGATCACAAATGTTGGAATTGATGAGCTTTAGTTTGTCATAATTGAAAAGAACCAGGATTCTCCCATTAGGATGTGTAGCTAAAATGGAAAGAGCCTTCAACTACTAGGGAACAAAGTGAGAATACCACAATGATTATGATTTATGTCTAGTTTCCAAAACTCCTAGTAAAGATATGTCATTCACTGCAATAAAACTTATGATAGCTTGTTGCTTTGAAGAGGAAGTTAACCCCCTAATGTTCCAAGATGAGAGGATCATTGTTTCAAGGTAGAAGAACCAAGATTCTTCTTTTTGACAGATTTTCTTCTAGAAGCTAATTGGAATCCTTCTTCAAGAAGAGTTAAGGGAATGGATTCAATGCTAGGTATTGATGTTCCTAGAAGAAATGAAGTAGGTACCAGGGTTGAATCAATCTTAGTACTAGATTTGCCTATTTCTATATCTGGAATAGAGTTACAAAAGGAAGGGATTTCTACTCTTTCCTCAGCAGAAAGTTTGGAGCTAAGTGATGTGGCAGTTCTATGATAATATATGGAGAGGTGTTGATATATGTGTTGGGAGTGTCATTCACATAAGGGATCTCAGCTCATTCTTAATTTTCAGCCTCTTGCATCAATTCAGTGAAGCTACCAGTGCTGAAAATTTTTCCAGCAGGCTTCCACACTTCTTTGGGCTTCAGCTTGGGGGGCTTCTATGTATAAGTAATCTTGACTTTGTCCTCAATTAGTTCTCAGTTTACTTCATAATGAGAATTCCCTCAGGTAAATCAGTTATAGTATCTACATTTATAAATATTCTTGCACAATTTATTCTCTTGGTTTTTGTTGTGGCTTGATCCAGGCATAAAGTTCTGCCTATAGAGCCAGCTAGGTAGCTTAAATTCTCTGTTGTCTAGTATTCTAAGTGTATCTCATAGATGCAGATCCATAGTGGAATGTTGGTTGATTTAATATCATCAAATATCACTCCTAGTCTCCATTGTGGAATGACTAATGGCTTGTTGAAAATATGTTAAGGTATAACTTTGATCACTTCAATGACTAAATTGGTGGAATTGAATTTGAAGAGAAAAATATATCTTTATTGTTTAGAATTAGATCAATGAAACCACATTGTTTCAAGTTGCTAAAAGCTTGGGATTTCACTGTAGTAAAAGACACTATCTTATCAAGGAAGAAACCAACCTGATTAGATTGCCACTTCTGGATTCCTGCTTGAAGAATGGAGGTTGGAGGGAAAACAATAAGGCAATCCGCTATAGGATTAGGGAGGCAGCAGGATAGGTTGGCTTCAAGTTTGAGGTTTCCTACTACTTGGGGTTCTGAGGTGTGAGAGGTGGAGTAGAGGTGGCTGAGGTGGAGGGTGTAAGAAGTGGGAACAATTTAGACAAAGGGACTGACATGATTAAACTGAAGGGTAAAAGTAGTAATTGCTGGATAAAAGTAAAAAGATCAGAGGGAAGCAAGCTGATTCAATTTAGTGGCAAGATGTAAGTTGAACAGGAGGTTGAAAATGAGATGGAATGACAGAAAAGCAGGAAGGTGGTGACACTGTAGCTGGTAAATGAAAGGAAGAAGAGAGGAAGCTCCTTGAGCTGACTATATGGAGAAGCAAGCTCTGTAGAAGAAGAACTTGATTGTAAAAACAGAAGGCAGGAAGAAGATCAATAGCTTAGCTCAAGATCAACAGCTCAAGACCAGCAAGTACTGTTCAGTTAAGACCAGCATCTATTGTTCACTCCATCTCAAGCTATTGAAAAATTCTAGAAGTGTAAGAAAATAGATGTGTTGAATATGAATATGAAGACTTTTACAATTTTTACAAAGAAAATGACACAATTCATTTAAATGCAATAACATATACACCTCAACAAATGGAATCACATAAGCCGAAACTAAATATTCTCCTATAGAAATAGAAATATAAAATAAATAAGAAAATCTTTTATTTAGTTAAGAGGAGAAGAACATGAACATTGTTTTCATTATTCAACATACATGAAAATAAGCCCAAGAACTATAAAGAAACAATGACATCAATATACTTTACATTTCATAGAAATATACTTTACATTTCATAATGTTATTTGGAGAATAGGGTATGAAATGAAACTAATAGATGATTGTGTTTATGTATGAAAAATATCACTTTATTACTGGTCAATCTAAAGCCAGGTAGAAAAGAAGCTCAGTAAGATCTTTTTGGGATCATTTTGTGCTAGTACGTTACAATACCCAAAAGACACGGTCCAAAATATACCAGGAAGCAAATCTTGAAGAGTTAATACATGTATAACCCAAACAAATAAACTGTCATCATAACCATGGCACTTCGAGTAATCAAATAAACTGTCATCATAACCATGGCTCTTCGAGTAAGTTAGTACACAGAAGAAAGAAATACACAAGCAACAAGTTCAGACTCGTCGGAAAGAATTTCAAATCCTAGCTTTCTGACTGACAAGTTCTCTACGTTTTCAGAAGACATATGTCAAATGCTTTTCACATATTGTGCTCATATAGCATTCTCATATGGCAGACCAAATCTATGATATGAACAGGGAACGGGAACTGGGTCTCCAAGATTACGTTTAGACCTCCACCAATCATGCTAAGCCTCAATCGAAGGTGCTACTGTCTCAAAACATAGTTCGATTCTTTTAATTTGAACAGCACCCAGCCTTCTTAACAGCTGATACATCATCTCTGCCTCCAACATTAATGGTCTGTCCTTTGGGCAAAGCAGCTGGATCATCTCCAATGTCAAGAGCTTTCCTGCTTACAACTCGATAAATCTGGGTCAACACCTCAGTGAATGCATTCTCAACATTCGTAGATTCAAGGGCAGATGTTTCCATGAAAAATGTGTTCTCTCGTTCAGCAAAAGCCTGGGCATCTTCAGTTGAAACGGCTCGGAGGTGGCGAAGATCTGCCTTGTTTCCTACTAGCATGATCACAATGTTGGTATCAGTGTGATCCCGGAGTTCTTTCAGCCATCTCTCCACATTTTCAAATGTAACATGACGGGTGACATCATAGACAAGTAGAGCTCCCACAGCACCTCGATAGTACGCACTTGTTATTGCACGATATCTATTCCAAAGAAAAAAGATAAGATAGGAACTGTTGAAATATTATATGCTACTGTACACACAATTTTATAAATGTCACATAAAGAGACATCCATCTCTTGACCTAAGAATCCATTTTCTGAATATCACGATCCAAAGATTTACGTTACAAAGAGACATGATAATTATGTTGGACAAACCTAGAGGGGAAGGGACCGACTGAGAAGTCGAGTTTAAGAGCCAGGAGAATGACTGGGGAAGGTAGTTGACGCCATAGAGTGAATAAGTTTAAACTGACTTGAATTGCGCAAAATTGTTTGAACACCACTAACTAGATATCTATCACAGAACTCTGCAGATTCAAGTAGCAGCTCTCTCAAGCTGCAGCATATACATGCATACATAAATTATAGATCATTCAGACTTTAAATACCCTACGAGATAATCAGGACTTAAGATTTTGTTCTTATGACTATCTCAAATCAAGATCGAGATCTTCTCATTAAAATGTTTTTCTCCTTTCTTTTTATCTCTTTGCGTCCTTTCAGCAAATTATACCGAGTTCCAACATTAGAGGTATACTTCTTCCTCTCCATAATCTAATAATTTAACTGAGATCCAAATTAGAGGTGTAACTTCTTTTTTCTTGATCTATCATATCACCTTGTATGGTAAATAGCATACACAGAAAGAAATATTAGTCTTTTGCAATTTACATTAGCTAACTACGTAAAACTGAACCAGAGCACATCAAGGCACACTTGGCATGCACATGTGGAATCCCTGCCATCCAAACTCGCAAATGCATTGATTTGAACTAAGATAGCAAAACAGTAACAGTTTGTTGTGGGGAACCTAAAACTATGATTTATTTGGCCTAGGGATTGGCATGCATTGATAGGAAGTGTAGTAAAATGGAATTTAAAATAATCTGAAATCAAGGACTCGGATATCTCTTCCCACTGACTGTTCTTTCTTTAATTCCTTATGCTTTGTCATTTTTCTTCTTCATTATCAAATCTTTCAAGTTTCTAAGCCAATCAATCAAATCTTTCAAGTTTCTAAGCCAATCAATCAAATCATTAGTCATTCCTTAAAACTTTCAAATTTCACCTCAAAACCTACTTTTTTAATTGGAAGTCCCGACAGTACTATCCATTTAACTTCGTAGATCCTGTTACCTTCAAATTTTTTATCCGATCAAAATGGTGCTGGCTTGCCCATGTTAATTAAAGCGACCTTCTATTACAATCAACTTGCTCATTTAAGCTATCCAGAGAATTTTATCCATCATTACGATGATAACTTGTAACCGTTAAAGTTTCTACACCAATGCAGCGTAAACACACCTACCAGAAACCCATTATGAAAACAAATCGTTATAAACCCAATAGGCATAATTAACAAATCCAACAGAATAAACAATGAAAACCCATTTCAGTTCCCGTCATGAAGGTTCAAAAACTGTGGAATTTGGTTTAGCCAGATCGAGATCTAAAAGTGAAATGTATGAACAAAGAAAAAGAGAAAGACCGGACCTTTCTTGGCCAGCCGTGTCCCAAATCTGAGCCTTGACGACCTTATCGTCGACACGGATGCTACGGGTCGCAAACTCGACACCAATGGTGGACTTGGACTCCAGGCTAAACTCATTCCTCGTGAAACGAGACAAGAGGTTGGATTTTCCGACGCCAGAGTCCCCGATCAACACCACCTTGAACAAGTAGTCGTAATCATCGTCCGCTCGGTATGCTCCCATTGAAAATATCAACAATAAACCAACAAAAGAGAAGGCGGTTTTATGAGCTTGAAGAATTATTTATGGTATTTAGCTTCGCGTTTTAAAATTGTAATTTTGTTGAATGGGACGTTGTAGAACAGAAAGGGACAGACATAGAGGAGGAGTTCAAAACGATTCGAAGGATTTCTGTTTTAGAAAGACGAAAGGAAAATGTTAAAAAAAGAGAGCTAAGCTGTAAATGGTGGGTTCTCTCTCTCTCTCTAGGATGGCGAAAAAAGAAAAGCGGAATTTGGTGTTTTTTTTAAAGTTATTTAACTATTTTTTTTTCAAGTTTCGATATAATTTAATGTGGAAGTTATACAATTTTCAATTTGGATGATCGGAAAAATTTAACTACTGATGTAGCCCAGGGGTGTTAAGAAAAGGGCATATGATATGAACGTAACAGTTTCCGACGCTAAATTGGGCAATCGGCAGAGGTTCTATTATATATACAGTAAAACCTCTATAAATGAATATTTTTGAGACCTGAAAAATTATTATCTTATACGGGGTTATTAATTTATCGATAAATGAATATTTTATTAATTTATCGATAAATT
>JANKOE010000002.1:39981041-39995301 GCA_026284465.1 Erythroxylum citrifolium | reverse complement strand
TTTAATTATTATCAGCGATAAAAATATAACCACATTAACATTAATAATCAAACAATTTTTTTATTTAAAAGAAAAAAGGAAACAAATAAGAAGAAATCGTTTGGTTTTTATTCTGTTTTCTATTGTAGTTTTTAGTTTTTGTTCTTTAGTTTTAGATTGCATTTTTCTTTTAAATAAAAGCAAAAACTTCTTTGATTGTTAATAACTTATATTTCTGTTATATATAATAATTATATATTTGATAAAATTTAAAGATAATTATTTTAATTAATTAAATTTATTTTAATCTCTAATTTAATATTTGTTAATAATTATCAATAAATTTTTATTAAAATAAATAATTTAAAAATTAATATTTAAATATATTTAAATTATTAAATCAAATTTTATTTGAAATTTAGATATTTGAAATTTTATTATATTTATAATAATAATTAATTTAATTTAGTTATATAAATTAAAATAAATAAAATTATTCATACTTTATTGGTAATTAATTTTCGTTAATTAAATTAAAAAATAAAAAATAAAAAATCATAATTCATAATTCTTATTAATGATTAATGTATTAAATAGTTAATTAATATATTACTAAATTTTATGTTTTATCTTTCGCAGCAATATAAACATTTATATTTCGTAGAAATTTTAGTTAAATTTTCCATAAGAATGAAATGATTTCACTTTCTCGTTGGTGAGCGTACTCAGCTCTCCCCAATCCCATACAGAGCCGGGCCGGGTTCAAGTTCTGCAATCGAAAAGTGATTTAATTTTTGATCCGTGTCGTCTTGGCGGGATGGCTATAGCCATTCTATTCTCTAAAGTCTAAACAGAGAAGCTTTCACTCAAAAAGTAGAATTTTTGTGAAGTGTTGGAGAGGAGAAAGAATGAGTAGAGTGAGGGAAGAGAACGTTTTGGCAATCCTCGACGCCTCTACTACTGCTTCCAAACCCACTCAACACCAAACCAATGACCGTACTTTTCTATTCATTGTTTGGTTCCTGAGAAATCTTCTCTTTCTTTCGTTTTTCGTTAATTTCTTCTTTTATTGACACGCAGAGATCGCTTTTCTCCGAGCCGTTCGAGGTGCTTTCCTCGTCAGAGATTACCAAACTCATCCAACTAAGTAAGTAATCCGTTTCGATCTTGATTTTTGTTAGGGTTTCAGAATTTCTCTTCCTTGTCCTTCATTCTTTTTTTTTTCACATTTCTTTTTGTGAAGCAAAATTTACGAGCCGGTGTTTGGAATCATGAGAATGGGTTCGTCTCTCGAGTTGATTCTAGAAAGTTTTCGCCTTCTGTGCGACCTGCATAAGGTACTTGTTCTGTCATCTCCGTTCCAGCTTAAATTTTTGTGTGATCCCAATTTCCTCTGTTTTCTTAAGTTTATGTGATCATTTTCATGAAAGCGTTTTCCAAGAGTGCGTGTTCTGGATAAAGATGGATCAGAGTCTCCTGAACTGGTTGTGGATGAAGACGTAATTCATCTATCTCACCGTTGATTGTTTGTGTCCAAGTTACATTATTTGTTTTTAATTTTCGTTGTCTTTTATGTTAGGCATGGTCTCCATTTGTTTTCAGTTCTGATGTGGCTTGGAGCGTGGGACACGCTGCTGGGAAAACCTCCAGCAGCCCACTTAACTCATCGGTGTGTGGAGCTTGTATTTGCTACCTTTTATATGAGCTTTGGACCATCAGTTGTGAGGTTTCCTATTATTTTCCGTATCTGTCAAGGCTAAGACACACGGTGGTTTGTTTAATATCCACCTCCCTCGTGATTTGTAATCGCCCTTTGGTAATTTGAAAGTATGATCACTAAGCAGTGATTCTTCATTAAGAACAAGGCAGGCGAGGAATGATCACTAATCATTGTTTCTTCATTGAGGGCAAGGCAGACAAGGAATAATTTCTGTGTTTTGAGCACACTCTTTTGCCTGCAATTGAGTTAGCTGTTGTTGCTAAGATGGTTCAATTTTTACAGTTTTTCTCTTTACATTTTTAGGCTTTCCAGACATTAATAGAAGAGCTTTCTCAGGTGTTTAATGACGCCAACCTTCAAGCTTTAGAAACCGAGGTTCATTTCCTTTTCCCTCTCTTTTCTTATCTTTTGTTTGATTTCCTTAGAGCATTCAGATTTAGTTATTGCGCAAATCGTCTCTCATGTCCCTGTAGCAATCTATGCGAGCATTGTCATCAGAAGTTGTATAAAGCTTGAAATGTTACCACCGAGTCATTTATCAAGTACCATTCTTACATGATTCTGTTTCAGACTTTGGGGAAGATACTACTGTTTCAATATCTTGTCAGGGTTCTTGAAGAAGATTTTGTGGCACGTAAAAGAGTATATGATGGTATGCTTGCACCACTTGTTCTTTAAATATTCCATCTTTCTGAAGGTTTGATAAGGTTTGCTGTTTTCTAGAAACCATGAACTGGACCTTAGTAAGGGATTCCTTGCCCAGCATGCTTCTGGTATGCACTCAACTCAAAGCCTAGCCTTGTCAGTTCATTAAATATGTACCTCTTCTGTTGTGATTTTATACTGATTAACTGTTATTTTATTTTGTGTTATAAGCATTACAGTAATTCTTTATCTTGTTTAAAAAAAAAAAAGGCTTTAGCTCTCACCTCACTTTGACCGGTGACAGTCAAGGCACTATGATTTCTAGCTCCAGTTGTATAGTTCCATGGAGACAATTAGTTTTCATTTCATTTCAATCTGTTTCTGCTGTCTCAGAGTTCTAGAAGAATAAACTATAGAAGTTTAATGAAGGATTGCTTCTTCATCATATGTGGACTATGTCAAGATTGTACTCAATCTAGTGCTGACCTTATATCTTCTGATAGTTCTACTGCAAAGCCAACCACAAGTGAAAATACTGCAGTGGCAATAGCATCACTAGAAGCAGTAAATAATATTGGTGCTGCCTTACAGAAACTTCTGATAATTGTAAGTCCCCTTATATATGTAAAGATGATGGAAATTTTGTCTTTAAACTCATGTTATAGACTTTCCAGATTATGGAACTTGATACGTTGAGGAAGAAAGCTGATTTTGAAGGTGGTATTACTAGAGCTGATGGTGTGAGGTAATTAGTTTTCATTTCTTGTTTCCTTTTTAATATAACAGATATTTATTTTTGTACATGGGCTACTTTGTTGAGCACAATACTGTGATTTGGTTCAGAACCCCTTTGCTGGAGATAATTCTGGATGAGCTAACTTACAACAGAGATATGTTGTCCCCTTTCTTTCAAGTATGCAGCTTACTACAAATGCGATGGTTTTTAAAGAAAAAAATTTCAAAAGTGTTTTCTCATTGTACTAATGTTGCTATATCAAGAATTTACTTTTCATTCCAAACACATTTCATTCTCTTTTTTGTGGTTTAGGTCTAAATAAAGTTTGCAGCATATTTTTTACTTATTGAGGATATATTTTGCAGAAATTTCATCACCCCAAGTGGAAGCTTGAAATTATACTGCAGTATTTCTCAAAGTACAATGCTAAGGTAAATCAACTAATTGATTATTATTTCATATTGTCAGTTTCCATTTCAGTTAAACTTGTAGGTGATCATAGAAGCTTATCATTGTTGTTTAGTTCACAAATGAAATACATATCTGTAGCCTTCAGTTCGAACTCGGAGGTCGAATAGTTCTACGGAGGATGCAACTTTCAATGGAGTCTTAAGATGCTTTTCAAACATAGCCAGCACAAAAAACATAATTAAAAAAATCAGTAAAGATGTAGTTCAATTGCTTCTAGCACATGGGTTTCAGGTAATACTTTTTCATTTCCCTTTCAGTAATAAATGATGATATTCTCTAAATTCAGGGGATGAGAATACTTTACATGCTTAGAGGATAAAGGATATTGTGTCTTTTCACTTTCTACTTTCATGTTATGAGATGTATAATTGAGGCCATAAGATGTTGATTTTGCTTCGTAATGTGATTATTTGAATGGATTCTTGAAATTGAAGGATAAAGAACTTGATGGTCCACATAAGTTCCTAATTTATTGATAGTTTGGCTGCATCCTACCGCTTTGTACAGCCTTTTTGAACAACAATATTTTTTCCAATTGGGAAGCCAGTGTGCTAGAAAATTGAACATAATTTGTGAGTAAACAGTATTCTTTTGTGGGCATTTAAACATTTTTAGTTATCAGTATGAGAGGAAAAATATGTTCAGAAACTTTGCTACTATCCCGGTGGAAATTGTGGATCATGATTGTTACACTGTAGGAGCATTATCGTTTGCCAAATCCAGAATTGACTGCTTGGAGGAAGTTTTTCTGATGTTGAGATTATAGACAATGCTGTAGCATCTAGCAGTTCAAGAAAGCCAGTATCATCAATCAGTTTCACATAGATTTGTTTTTGGCCGCTCTCCAGTATCATCTATAGCTAGGTCAATTAATTGAAGCCTAACTTTTTGTCAGGCTTTCTTATCATTGTCTCAAGGCGATGCTGAAAGAATCTTGAATTCCTCAAAAGATGTGAAAGGCAGCTCTCTTGTGGAAATATGCGAGAATGTTATCTCTGCCTTCACCAGTTTGGCGAAAGCAGACGAGTAAGATAGTTTTATTCCTTTTTGCCACTTGCTTAGGTGACTTCTTTGTACAATTTCAAAGTTTCCAAGTATCACTCTCTTCAATTACAGAGTGCAACTTTTTGTTATAATGATTGCTACCACCTGTGGACACCATTACCAGCATTTAGACAGTCAATTGGAACTCTGGTGTTACCTTTTGGTTTCTACTTTTCTTAAGCGTCTAAGTTTATGACTGGATCATGTTGCAGGAAGACTCAGATTCTGCCTTTTGGAAAGGAAGCGGTATTCACAGCAGCAGCCATCCTGTCAACAAAGTCTTAGGTGGTCATTGCCCGGGGGAAGGAGGAAGATGGAAATTGGTCTTATCCATTGTTGTAATCCTCCTGACCTGTTGCCTGATTCCAAGCGAATTCTTGGTACATAATTCACGGTAAGTGAGTCAGTCCACTAGATATTTATGCCTTTATGGCTTAGATTGTGGATAAAGTAAAACATATTGGGTCTTGATAATTGACCAAATGAAGCAACAGTGAGTCTGACTGGTGCATCAGAAGAGGTTTTGCCGTAACATCATGTTTCTGCGTCATGTTTATTCAGTTCACATGTTTAACTAAGGCAATGAAATCTTGTGTATCTATTTCGTGGAAGCTGTATATCTTTTCTGTTCCACATTTTTTGGTGCACAAGTTTATTTATAGTTCCACAACCTGTTTTTCTGCTTTGAATCTGTATTGTGGTGAGCACATTGTGTTATCAATGCAGAATGGTCTTTGTAGCTAACCAATTGAAGTTGCTGGAATAATTTTATTAATATTATTAATACAATTGAAACCAAGTTGACTACATGTGAAGGATAAATGTCAACCAATGTCTATAGGCAATAGGGTAGGCTAGTACTGTTTATACTTGGCCCAAATTGGTCGGAATTTAAGATAGATTTAGTCTTTCATTTAAAAAAATTCATATGGGCTTCATAGTTTGATCTGAATGAAGTTTTTTTTTCAATAATAAAGTGCATTCTTGCAACCTGAATTTTTCAGGTTTGTGATCGAGTCATCGAGACAATCAAATGTTCTATTTAGAGTTATTTTTCTTCTTGACTTTTTACTTTCAATATGAGAATTGGAAAGTGGATAAAACAAAGGGAAGAAAGTGACTATAAATAGAGTATTTAAATTTTAGTATCCACCACACAATTTTGAAGATGTGGTTATGTGCTTGAGTTGAGTTGCTCCAACTGAGTTGTGGAATACTTTTGTAAAAGAGTTCAGACTTGGTCTTGTTCTAGTCTAAATGAGTTTTGGACTATTTAATAATTTTTAAAAAGGGGTCAAACTTTTGAGATTAGCTAGCCCAATTAGGCGTGATTTGACTCAATTAGGTATAATTAAAGCCTAATGGGACCTAAGTTTAATCCAAGTTGCCTAGCCCTAATTTGGCCTCGCGCAGCTTAAAGCTTGATTAATGTGAAGCTTGAGCAAAGCCGCCTAAACACAAATCGAATTCAGGTTGAATTTAGATTAAAAAAAAGGCTATATATATATATAAAGAAGAATTAGATTTATCAAAATTCAACATATGATAATTCTTTCAAAAATAATTTCAATTTTATAATTGTATTAAATTAATTAATATTAATTTTTAGATCATAAATCTTTAATTATAAAATTAAATTAATTTACAAATATAGAAGATAGTTCATTGCTAAAATTTTAATTATTTTAAAATTATGGGTATATTAAGTATCTATAATATTGAACTTATGTAAATATATCAAAATACTCTTAATTCTTAATATTAATCTTTTAAAATTTATGTACACTAAATATAAAATAATCAAGTTTTTATTACAATTAAAAATATAAAAATATAATTTTTAATAATTTTGAAATATATCACATTAAGTATTTAAAATATTAAAATTATACATAGAAATTCTAAATATTTAAATAAACCATTATGTAATATATATATACATATATATGCGGGTGAAAGATACCAATCTTCTATCTGATTTCATTTATTTAACTATAATCATATATATTGTGAGAAGTCCAGAATTACTCATTCTTTTATGCTGTGCCATTAATTCCGATTGATTTGACCACTTTTAAACACGTGAATAACCATGTCACAAGAGGAAGACTGATAATTAACAATAATATGAGCTATATATGTCAAATATATTGATTTATTTGTATATTATTAGTTTGTATATTATTAATTATGTTAAAAATATAATAGCATTTAATATGTAATACCTATTAATTTTATTAAAAAACTAAAAAATCTGAAAAATTAGAAAATTGATATTTTAATCTATAAATTTAAAGAAATTATTTGTTGGCCCTTATTGACCAAAAAAAAAAGGAAAAAGAAAGAAGAAGGATGAATTGAGTTTTAGTGAATTTCAAGTAAAATTTTGCAACTTAAGACCCTTAATAGATTTCAAATTAAACGATGAAATGCAATAACAATTTGAATAAGTTAATTAGTTAATTAAGTGAAAAATAAAGAGTATATGGAAGAAAGGTAGCAAATCAATTTTATAGTAGTAGTAAAAAAACTTAACTCTATCTATCCTAACTCTCTATTAGATTCCACAAATATCTTTTTTCAACTAAATGAAGAATTCTTACAACAATCATTGATTGGTTAAGGTGAAATCTTGTGAGGAACGAAGAGTAACCTCAATACTTTTTAGTACACTGATAATATAAGAAGCCAACTTCAATTGATGCTTACCACTCAAATAAACCTTTATTGCTCCTTTAAAAGCTCAAAGGCTCTCAATTGCTTCACAACCATTGAATAAATGTTTGTAAATGATCAAAAACTCTAGTAAATGAGTTATTGTATCCCCCAACTATCATAAAGATATCTAACAACCAGAATCTCAAGTATTGATGCCAGTACTAGTTCCAAAATTTTGTAAGATATAAAACTAGCTGTTATATCAACTATTAACAATGAAATTAGTTGACTAATGTATTGACCAATGTCATATACAAACTCATTGTATATAATTTAATCGAAGTTCCTAATAAATTGCTTGACCACATCTAGCCATTGGTTGAACAATATTTATAGAAACAACATGTCGATCGACGATAGTTATACATTAGTTGACCATTATGCTTGAAAATGTATTTTCAAGTCAAGTTTTTTCAAAGATTGAATACATTCCATTAGCAAAAACTTGATCCAAATATATTCCAAAAGTTTCTCTAAGTGTATTTAATGATTAAAAGTTTCTTCGAATCAAAACTTTGATTCGAAGAAACTTTTAGGGAGGTTTCTGTAGAGTATGAATGGAAGCCTCCTGCAAAGCCCAGCAGAAGGTCTGAACCCCCACAGGGAGACTGTTTACCACGAGACTTTATCATGAATTGGAGCATAACCAGGAGCTCCAGCCGAATCCAACTCCAGGGCTTCCTATTCCCCCTCATCCTTCGGCAGAGAATTCTCCAGTTTGTCCTGCATCTGACCTCCCTCATGGGACAGAACCTGCTCCCCAGGAGGGACCTGATGCTACTAGTGATCCAGTTGAAGAGGTCGTTATGCCAGATTGTTCGAATGAGGTTCCTCAATCTCCCCTTCGCCTGGACGAGCTTGGTGGTGACAGTGGGGAGGCCAATGCCCCAGCTGAAAATCAGTCAGGTACCCTTTCCTCTCCGATTTCTGAATTGAGGCCTTCTTCTCCTGGGATTGTGGGAGGGGCAGAGGGGGAGTCTACTGTTAGGAAAACTAGGAAAGTTAGAAAGAAACAGAAGTAGTTGGTTGTGACATAGCTGGTTTTTTTGGATGATGGAGTGTGTTTTTTGGAATGTTAGGGGATTGAATCACCCAAATAAATAGAATGCAGTTAAAGCTTGGTTTCGGCTTCATTCTGCTTCTTTTGTCTGTCTTATTGAGTCTAGGGTTAGGTTTTCTAATGACTTGAATAAAATCTGTAGGTTCTTGTTTCCTAGATGGGATAGCATTAGCAATTTGGATCAATCCTTAAATGCTAGAATTGTGATTGCTTGGAACCCGGATGTCTTGCCTGTACTCTCCTTAAATACTCTGATCAGTTTATGCATGTTGAAATTCTGCCTAGGCATAGTTCAGAGCCTTTCTTGGTGTCTTGTGTGTATGGTGCTAACTCTCCCTCCCATAGGAAATTTCATTGGCAAGACTTGTCTCAAATTTCCCAGGCTGTAGGCCCTGACCCGTGGATGCTAGCAGGAGATTTTAACGCTATTTTGCACCCTCAGGAAGCTGACCCTCCTTGTCCTTTAGATTTGAGCAATCTGTGTGATTTTAGACAGTTTGTTGCGGTCAATGGGTTATTTGACTTAAACACGAGTGGTCCTCCTTTTACTTGGACTAATAAGCAATTAGGTGAGTCCTTCAGAGCTCGGAAGTTAGATAGGTCCCTTATCAACTCTGCTTGGAGCCTTCGGTTCCCTTCTTCCCACTGTGTCATTCTTAACCCTCAAATTTCGGATCACTATCCTTTAGCGGTTCATTCGATAGGGATCTCGCAGAGGAGCTCCTCCCCTTTTAGATTTTTCAATTTTCTTGCTGCTCAACCCGATTTCTTGAGAATTGTGGAGACAACTTGGAACACCCCAATTGTAGGCACTCCTATGTTTCGAGTGGTGTCGAAGTTGAAACTAGTAAAGAGAGCTCTCAAAGCCATGAACTTGAACCAGATTGGTAATATCAATGCGAGAGTCGAGTCTAACCAGGCTCATCTTAATCTTATTCAGGATCAGTTGAAGTTTTCCCCTAATTCTCCTCTCCTGCTTGGTAGGGAATCCGAGGCTATAAGAGAGCTTTACAGATCTCTGGCGGATCAAGAATCGTTCTATAAACAATCCTCTAAGATCCGTTGGCTTCGCGAAGGCGATAGGAATACTAAATTCTTTCACCAATCTCTTATTGCTCATAGGAACAGAAATTCCATTCATTCTCTAGTTGTTGGGGATGGCAACAGGGTAGTGGGCCTTTCAGACATCCAAGCCAAATTCCTAGCCTACTTCCAGGGTACTATTGGGGCTACTAAGCACCTCCATCCCTCTAAGGAGTTTGTCGCGAATCTTTTTCCCTCTCCCCTAGCAGACAATCTCTCTCAGGATCTAATTGCTGAGGTCTCGTCTCTCGAAATCCGAGAGGCTTTTCACTCTATCCACCTCAATAAGGCCCCAGGCCCCGATGGTTTCAATGGGTTCTTTTTCTAGAAAGCTTGGCCTATTATTGGGGAGGAAGTCACGGAAGCCATTCGCAACTTTTTTCTCCATGGCAAATTACTCAAGGAGATCAACTCCACCTTCATTTCCCTTATCCCTAAAACTGCCCATCCAGCCTCAGTCTTAGATTTTCGGCCTATATCCTGTTGCAACATGCTCTATAAGGTTATCGCTAAAATTTTAGCTAATCGGCTCAGTCTCATTCTACCCCACATCGTTAGCCCTAATCAAAGTGCCTTTCTTAAGAACCGTCGTATAGGGGATAACATTCTTTTAGCGCAAGAGATTTTTCGAAATTACCACATTTCTAATAATCATAAGCGCTGTGCTTTTAAAGTCGACCTCCACAAAGCCTATGACTCTATCCATTGGGACTTCCTTCTTAACACTCTTGACGCAATAGGTATCCCGGTAAGGTTTGTTGATTGGATTAAAGAGTGTATCTCCTCCCCTTCTTTTTCCATTTTGGTAAATGGGTCTCCCACCAAATTTTTCAAGGGTAAATCTGGATTAAGGCAGGGTGACCCATTATCGCCCTTCCTTTTCATTCTCTGTATGGAAGTGTTTTCTAGGAATTTGAGAGTTACCATAGACAATGCTCCTCAGTTCAAATACCATTGGCGCTGTCAAGGTCTGAAACTCAACCATCTTCTATTTGCGGATGACCTCTTAATGTTCTGTCACGCTGATTTGTTTTCAGCCCAAATTCTCTTTGATTCCTTGTGTACCTTTTCGATGTATTCGGGTATGGACATGAACACAACCAAGAGTCAGTTTTATTTATCCCCAGATGTTTGCTATCTTAGTCACAGGATGCGGTACATCTCTGGTCTCCAGCAAGGTTCTCTTCCCTTTCGGTATCTAGGGGTTCCTCTCATTACGGGTCGTCTCACTAGGCGGGATTGTGCTTCCCTTCTGGACCGGATTGATAATAGGATAAATCACTGGACCTATAAGAGTCTGTCCTATGCGGGTAGAATTCAATTGGTCATTTCAGTCATTTCTTCCTTCCATGTGTATTGGTCCTCTCATTTCATTCTTCCCTCATCCATCCTGAAGGATATAGAAGCAAAACTTAGGAATTTCTTATGGGCGGGTAAGACAGAGTCTAAAACTCCAGCGAAGGTTAAGTGGAGTGATATATGTCGATCTAAGAGGGAAGGGGGACTAGGAGTTAAGCATTTAACTACTTGGAATCAAGTCCTGTTAGGCAAACGAATTTGGGATTTGTTTACTGATAAGGAAGCACTATGGGTGAAGTGGGTTCATACTATCATTCTAAGGAGGCATAATTTTTGGAGTGTCCAGCCCACCAATACTAGCTCTTGGAGTTGGCGTAAGATTTTATCAGTTAGGGATAAGTTGGGTCATCAATTTAGATTTCGGATTGGGAATGGTATCTCTACTCTTTTTTGGTAGGATCCTTGGCACCCGACTGGTATTTTGAGGTCCTTGACTACACCGAGAGCGATCAATGGCTCGGAGCTCCCACTTTCAGCTCGAGTGACGGCAGTAATTCTTAATGATAATTGGCGTTTGAATGAGATGTCTTTAGACATCATCAGGTCCCTTGAACCTCCAGGGTATACCCCTCAGTCTTCCTCCCCTGACCATCTGGAATGGTTAGCGAGCCCCACTAAACGCTATACCAATCATTCAGCCTACCAAATATTGAGACCTCCATTATCGGAAGTTCCGTGGTTTAAACTAGTTTGGTCTAAATTCAATAAACCCCGCTGCTCCTTTACTTTATGGTTAGCCTTCCTACAAAAGTTGCAAACTAGGGACAACTTGCCCTACCTCTACACTCCCAATCACTGTTCTCTGTGTCTTGCAGCTAATGAATCCATCAACCATCTCTTCTTTGAATGCCCCTTTTCTAAACGGATTTGGAATCAATGCCTCACCGTCTTCAATTTGCCTATCCTTTATCTTTCTAACTTGTCTACCATTTCCTCCTGGTATGGTGGTTCTTCTAGTACCAGGTACCCGACCTTACCTTACCTCCCCTCCATTCTGTCTACTACTGTTTACCTCATCTGTCAGGAACGCAATGCAAGAACCTTCAAAAATGAAGCCAAGGAGGCAGAGCGAGTCTATCTCGGTGTAATCTCCCACATTAGGGAGCTTCTCAGCCTTTTCCATGAGAGGAGGTAATTTTGTATTTTTTATTAGTTGGCTATTAGTTGGTGCCTCTTTCTGTGCAGGTTAAGCCCATATTTTTCTGTGCCTATTTTGATGGATCCTTGCTGTATCTATGCATTCTGTTGAAGGAAGTGGAGGATTAAGGCTCTTTCAATCCTTAAGCTCCTTGGAAGCCTTAGTGACATTTTGGCAGTTGGCATCGGAGTTCCTAATTTTTCATATTGTTGTATTCTGCTTGTGTCTTATCGTTAGCTATTGCGTAGAGTGCTTAGTTATTTTCTCTCGGTAGATCTTGTTTCCTGCTAGTTTCGGTATGTTTGCTGTTGCGAGCGTACCTTCTGAGTCCCTTGAGACTCTTGTATAGAACTCTTTTGTATGTCTTCTTTCATTTATTAATTCTTCTGATTTATCAAAAAAAAAAAAAAATCCCTCGCGCTTTCTCTATCTTCAGTGCATCTCCGTTTACGACCATCGCATTCTCCCTTCCGTTAAGCTCTCTCTCACTTCTCAATTTTTAGGTGCGTTCTCCTTTTTAACATTTTTTTCAACATATTTTTTACGTATGAGTGTACGCTTTTGATCAAAGTTTTCTTCAAAAGTTTTACCGGAATTTAGTCTCAAGAAAGATGCATTGCATTTCAAATGCATGTACCGATGGAAACAAAAAATCTTCCGATAAAGTTAAAAAACAAAGAAGAAGAATGGTAGAAAATGGTTGTGTATCAAAAATATCAATATTTTAAAAATTAGATCGAAACTTAAATAGAAAGATAAAAATTTTAAGATTTAAAAATTTTAATAAACTAAAAATTGAATAAAATTAAACAATTTCAAATATAATTAAAAAATTGTCTTTATCTAACAAAAATATTATTAAATAAAATTTATTTATTTATTTTAATTTGATAAAATTAATTAATTAATTAATTGATTGATAATTTTTAACAATAATAATTACTAAAATAAATCAATTTAAAAATTAATCTAAAAATTGAACGATTCAAAGTTATAAATTGATCGTGTTTTTTAGGCATTGAAAGTTATAATTAACTATAAATGAAATAGTAATTATTTAGGAACAAAACTAATCAAATGGGATTAGCGCGTTGATCTATGATAGAGTAACCCCTAACTAACTAATAAAATGTCTTTAAAGTGTTTTGTCCAGTGCGGAGAAACGGGTTAATGAATCCTTCTGTGTTGTCTTGTCTTGGACTAGAAGAATATGCGTATGGGACTAGGACCCCTTCTGTTCTGAAACAACCAAACAGGATATAATGCTCCTGATAAAGTTGTAAAATCTTTTAGAAAAATAAAAAATAATACATATTATGAAATGAATGCTTTTCTTAAATACCCCTGTATTTTATATTTTAAAATTTTATTCTATTAATCTCATTCATATAGTTAATTAATTCAAAAGTCAAACTTATGGTCTAATGATAATACTGAAATGGAAGAGACAAACTTGTGTGGTCAATTGGAACCTTTTAAATTGGGGATCACGTGTGAATAGGGCTTGAAATTGAAAGATCCCCTAATCAAGCTTAAAAGGAGTAATTAATTGTAATTAAACACACTATTCAAAGTCAATATTTTGCAATTATTGACAACATCTAGGGATGACGACGAAATGTCTTATCTTAATTCTTTGTTTTTTTATTAACTGATATCGTTATATAAATAATTAAAGATTGGCCTTAATTTTAATTTTAAATGAAAAAATTATCAATAAAAATTAACTATTTTATTTTAATTTTTAAGAACTTACCAAAATTAGCTATTTAATTAATAAACTAATCAGTTTTTAATAACAAAAATTACTAAAAAATGGAATAAAAAGTTAAAATTGAACCAAAAAATTACAAAAATTCAAGATTTTTACGATTTAAATGATTGAGATTTTTAATCATTTAATCTCAATCATTTTACCAAACTATATAAACTCAAAATAGCCCCCCATTTGTCCTTCCTAATACTCGGTTACTCAATATTAATTTTACTATTTGAAAAATAAACCAAGCAGCACGGAAAGTTTTACTAGGCTTAATAAACTTATACCTAGATTGGAGTTATGATCATATTATTATTATCATGATGTCTAAAAGTATAAAAGTTGGACCATTATTTGAATTAGGGAAAAGAACATGTGTTGGGTCCGGGATTCTGTACCTGGGGAAACAGGCCCAGCCATAACCCCAGCATAACCCCCGCGGCCCACACAATTGGTACTGTCCTCATTGGTCTGGGAATCCCTCTCCAAGATCAAGGTTTTATAGCTTCCACTTGCTCGCCTCTTACCTTGAGCTAAGTTCGCTCAAT
>JANKOE010000002.1:39966929-39980560 GCA_026284465.1 Erythroxylum citrifolium | reverse complement strand
TTTTTGTTAATATAATGAATAGCAATCATTTTAATATTTAAATTGAGAATAGCAATGTAGTTTGTTCTTATATGAATCATTGATATAGCAATGTAGTTTGTTCTTATATGAATAATTGATAACATTGCTAAGATCACTTGTAAATTCAGTTCTTCTAAAAAGAGGTAATTCAATCTACGGTCTTAATACAAATCTTGTAAATTTATGGCTAAGATCGGCTAAATCACAATTGATCTTTTATCAAATATCAGCCATTGAAGTTGAAAGGTTTTTCTCTCGATGAAAACAAAGAAAAATTAAAGGTCATTTATTCATTAAAAAAATCCATTCAATCTTTCATCCTACAGTCACTTCTCAACCTCTCATCTCTCAAACTGTAACACTCACCATCTATTTCTCCTCCTCCAACATAAAAGATCAAATCACGATCCTGATTCTTGAAGAGAACAGGTAATTATTTTTTATTTCTATTTTAACATATAGAACCTTTTCTTTTCAATATCCCAAATTATTCTTTTTAATTGTTCATGAAATCTACAACTACAAAAGTTTTAATTTTTTATTTTTTTTGATCAGATGTCAACCTCCATTGACTGCACTAGCAATGCCCCACCATTGACTCACGGAACTAATGGAGATACTTTTCACTTCTCAAAGCGTTGGTGGTGTTGACATGGCTTCTATAACAACTTCTAGTAATTCCCAAACACCTTATTCTAATGCATCAAATCTCCCTAAGCCTCCTACCACCTCTTCAAATAAGAAACGATCTTGGGTTTGGAAACACTATGCCAAGTCAGGTGAAGCTAACGATAGAGTTGGTGTGTGTCAATACTATAAGAAATCTATTGCTTGTAAAAAGAATAACGGTACTACCAGCCTGATCAATCACTTGAATAAATGTGTTAAGTATCCATATAACAAGCACAAGGAACCCGAAAGTGGACAAAAAACTATAGAAGGAGCAATATAGAAAAAGGTGAAGATGGCACATCACATAGAATGATAACATGGATGTTTGATCAAGAAAGATGTAGAAAGGGACTTGCTAGAATGATTATTATCGATGAGTTACCTTTTCTTCACGTAGAGCAAAAGGGTTTGGTGATTTTTGTGCAGATATCCAACCAAAATTTAAAGTTCCTTCTCGCACTACAGTGACTAGAGATTGTTATGCACATTACTTAGAAGAGAGAAAGAAGATGAAGTTTTTTAAGAAATTGCCTTCCATGGTTTGTCTTACTACAGACACTTAGATATCATGTCAAAATCTCAATTATATGTGTCTCACGACACATTTTATTGACGATGATTGGAAATTATGCAAAAGAATTATAAACTTTTGCCCAATTTCTGGTCATTCAGGTGATACAATTGGTAGCGCTATTAAGACTTGTTTGGTTAGTTGGGATATTGAAAAAGTATTCACTATAACGGTGGATAATGCAAGTTCAAATGATGTAGCTATTCAATACTTGTACACATCTTAGGTTTAATTGTGAAAGAGGGTTTGTCAAAATTGGGTGATGCAATCATTAGGATTTGCAATGCAGTGAAATATGTTCGGTCTTCTCCTGCTAGAATGGAAAAGTTCAAGTCTCGTATAGAAAAAAAGAAAATAGACAGTAATAGTATTGTTTGTCTAGATGTTGAAACAAGATGAAATTCTACTTATTTAGAGTCAGTTTTGAAATTTCAGAAAGCATTTGATTTATTGGAGAGTCAAGATTCTAAGTATATTGAAGACCTTTCTGAAAAGAAGAATAGCAGAGGTGAGAATAAAAATAATAGAGGTGTTCCTAGTGAAAGTGATTGGGAGTACGCACGTAACTTGCTACCTTTTGTTTCTATCTTTTATGATGCTACTTTAAAATTGTCTAGCTCTCATTATGTAACTGCTAATGAGTACATGAAAGAAATGTTTGGCATTGGGATGGTTATTTCAAAGAGATGTGGACTTAGTGATTTTAATGCAAAAAACATGGCTACGAGGATGAAGAAGAAGCATGATAAGTATTAGGGAGATGTTAATATCAACTATATGTTGTTTATTACTGCCGTTCTCGATCCACGCTGTAAATTGAAGTATGTGAACTTTATGATTGGTAAAGCATATGATGATGTCAAATCTGAGCAGTTGTGTGAGAAAGTAAAAATCACTTTAGATTTGATGTTTGATTTCTATCGATCCTCCATGTCTTTTCCTGTTGCACAATCAAGTGTCCAATCTCAAGCTTTAAGTAATATGGAAGTTAATAATGTCAAGAATGTTGCATCATTTTTGGATAATATTTTTGATGAGTTTGAGGCTAGTCAAGCAAATGGAGAAACCAAAAGTGATCTAGATAAATATTTAGCTGAAGATTGTGAACTCAAAGACAAGACTTTCAATGTCTTGAGTTGGTGGAAACTAAATTCTGCTAAGTATCCAGTGCTTGCTTTAATGGCTCGAGATGTTTTAGCTATGCCTGTATCTACTGTTACATCTTAGTTAGTTTTTAGTACAGGAGGTCGAGTGCTTGACTCATTTTGTAGCTCTCTTACTCCAAAGATGGTAGAGGCTCTTGTTTGTGGACAAGATTGGTTGAGAAAATCACAAACTCCTCTTTACGTGAAAGAGAGGCTTGAAGAACTTGAACAAATTGAACAAGGTAATCTAATTTACTTTACCCTGTTTTAACATACAAATAAATAAATAATTCTTTTTTCAATTAAAAAAGAAATAACGAGTCTAACTCTTTTTATTATTTATTTTTTACAGATGTGGCTTCATGTATAACAGTGGATCATTCTACTATCCTATTCAAAGAATAATTGTTTAATAATTTATCTATTTCTTTTTCTAGTGTAGATCTTTTATAAGACATTGTTTGACTTATTTTTAGTTTGCTTGGATTTAACATATTGGATTAATCTCTGATAGATTTTATATGCATACTTTTATGAATAATTTGTATTTGTTTTCACTAATTATTTTTATAATTTTTTGTCATATATATTGATATGAATAGGTTTTGGTTACCCTGAGAACCGAACTTAAAAATAGGTTAACCGATCCTATAGGTTCTTTAGGTTCAGGTTCAAGTTCAAGTTCATGAAATTACTGAACCTGACATTCAGGTTCCAATTATTTATGAACGAGTCAGATTATCCTACCATAAACACCCTTATATGTTCCCTCTGAGGCAAATCAACAACATTACCCAAAGAAACAAAGAAAATGGGCCCAAATAGAGCTGTCCATTGAACCAACAACAGCCATTACTCATAATTCTTTCGGGCTAAATCATTTCGCTTTTCTCGACCGGAGCCGATCCAATCCAATCGTGTCGTCTATAACTAAAGTTTGTACGGCATTTCGTATAGTCCTTCAATGAGCTGCAGAAAAGCGAACACAACCGAATTGATAGGCTCAAGTCTTAGCATACTCAGCTATGCAACAGACGTTTTCAAAAATTAGAAGGGCATCCTTGCTTTCAACTCTCTTCATTAGTGCGTTGAAGCGCACTTTCTATACCCATTCTGTGAGTCCAAACCTCCACAAGATTCAGAAGGGAGAAGCCAGTGGTATTCCGGGCAATTTTATCAAATGGGGTTCTCTTGGTTTTTTCAGAACATCTAGATTCGCCACTGGGTTCAATCCTTTAGAGCCAAAGCCTCTGGATTCTATTATGGATATCGAGCGGGCCAAGAACAAATCCCCTGAGGACCTCGCCTCCATTTGGGACGATGTAATGTGTACACAATTTTCTTTTCTTGGAATTTGTAGAGAAAATAGTTTTACCTTTAGTTGTTTTTTTTTCCACTTAATAAACATTTGCGTAGTTCAGTTCTTTCGGGAGATTCACTTCTCCAGTACATATCGTTAAAGATCAAAATTTCTCCATAGAAGAGATTATGCCGATTATCTTTTATTATTAATAGATAGCGATTAGAGTTACATAAACAAAGCTCTGGAATGGTACCTTCCCAGATTATGATTCTGAGTGCTTAGTTCTAAGCCTCAGCAAGCATAAATATTCACAAATTTGTTACGGTATTGATGCGGGAGGATCTTATTTAGGTTATTTATGAAGGGATATTTTTCAATTCTATTAGAATGAATTTTAGCACTGGTTTGTTTCGAGTAGTTTATTTATGGTTGAGGTTTTCCTATGACAGTATCACCTTGGAAGAGGTCACATTGGTGCATCTATGAACGCTAAACTCTATCACTTGTTGTTGCAAAGAGCAACAGATTGGTACCTCTTAACTGTCCAGTTATTATTTTTATTGTTTTTTGTGTTGGATGTCTCTTTTCCCAATTTTTAACTTTTCTGACCTCAATTTTCTGCAGCCGCTATTTTGTTATTCCATTGTGGAGAGGGAGTGGTTACATTACAATGTTTGCTCAAGGTTGGTTTCCTGAAGTCTATTTTTCTGGCATTACCATTTGTCCTGCTTACTTTTGAGCTTCCTGTTTACTGAATTTCATATTATGCAAAACTATAAAGCATCCTGATGCTTCATATCGATTAGGGATCAACATTGTTAATTCATTTCCCTGTTTATTCTGCTTGGTATAACGTGAGATTGCAGCTGATCAAGTCCGTTGAGCATGCATGTCATGTTGACCTAGGTAATCTGTAGTTGTGCCAGCATGGTGGGGAAGTATTAGTTGCTTGATGGCTTTGAATAGGATGATCAAACATCCTAGAGAATTGTGTTTTTTAGCGAATAAATTCTAAATGCTCGTCAGCTAACTGTTTAAGAGTTTTCTAGTCTGTACTGTTATGACAAATTAGCTCAATCAACAACAAAAAAGTTATTTATATCCTACTATCTTGTTGATTACTGAAATCAAAGTTTTCTGCAGTGCGGATGCCACACATCATGTTCACTGGTCTTGAAGACTATAAAGTTAGGGGAACTCAAGCGTCTCCCTACTTTACAATCACCTTCTACACCGAATTCGCAGAAAACAAGGATATGGTTCTTATCCGAGGAGATGTTGTATTCACCAGCAAGCTAAGTGATGAAGAGGCAAAATGGCTTTTGGAGAGTATCCAATCTTTTTATCTGAATGATGTAAGATACAAACTGGTCGAGAGGTTCAACAAGCAAACCCATGATTTTGAGTTCAAGGATGTCCTGCGAGCCCTTAACATGCCCGTTCTCTAATTTATCTGAAGTCAAATTTGCCAATATGGAACGGTTGCAAAGGAATGGTTTAATACTCGACGGCATCACGGAAAGAGCCACTGCGTTTCCTTTTTCCGGTTGGATTAATTGGTCTTGTAAATCCTTACACCCTTCATGCATCGGTGAAATATGATTATGTCTCCGAGGATTCAAGGAAAGAGCAATTTCTTAACAATTATAGAACAAAGAGGTTTGAGTGTTCTCAGAACCTGGTGGATGGTTTTTGTGGCGGATCGTTATTATTCTTGGTTGTCGACCATCTTCCAGTTTATAAGCTTAAAATAATTACTATAATTATTTTCTTTTAAGAATGGATTTGAAGACTTCTCTAAATCTCACATAGCAGCTTAATAGGACTATTGCTGCCCAAACCCAAATTAAATAGAAAGAAAGGCAGATAGGTAAGAAAATGAAGAGGAAAACTGTGCGTATTCATGGCTGTGTATCCTCGGGCCGCTCTTTCTTCTTGGACGGACAGTTTTGTCTGTTTGTTTTCATAAATCAAATGTCATCCCATACTCGAACGTAAGCTATCTCTGTTGGCTTCTCTGTTTGTTTTCATAAATCAAAGTACTCGAACGAACATAAGCTATATCTGTTCTCAGATTCTGTCTCTGTTCCAGAGGAAAATCAAACTTCCACAAAAATAGTAAGTAAATAGAAAATAATGAGCAAGGCAGTCGACAGCAAGACGACGGCTTGAGAAGTGACATTGTGCCTGCCTGTACTTTCCTCAAATCACGCGATGTGTATGATTGGTTGATGAATCTTTTAAGTAATGTTGGAAGTGGCTATGGTGTTTGCACTCCAACGTTTAAATTAGTTTTGATTAAAAAGGATGAAGAAATAAAGAATTTTAAAAGAAAAATTTTAAAATTAATGTCCTCCTCTAACCTTTTTTCTCTTTATATTTTTACTTATTTATGGACGTGCCGTTGGTAATGTTGGTTTATGCCCTACAGCAAATCACTTTGGTTGTAGTTTAGTAACAAATTATTTAAAAGTATTCTTTATCTTGTACATGTTTAGAGTATATGATAAAGTCCATGGGATAATTATACATTGCAAATGAAATTATAATGAGATTATAATTATGAGATTTATATTGCATTTATGTATTATCCCTAAGTTGTTCCTAGTCATTGTTTTATTAAGACTGGACATGATATAACCTAAAAAGACTAGCACATATTATGTTTTTCCTTATGAAGGAAATAGTCGACCTCATAGGATAAAGTATAGAAAATACTTAAACAAACGTATAGGTGTCTGTTAGAGAACAAGTTTACTGAATAGACCAGATATGAAAAATCATCCTGATATGAAAAATCCATTTGGAACATTACTTGTATGTCTATAAAATTCTCATTTTGATGATTGTATAAATGATCATTTGACTTGAGATCACTAAAGTTATCTTGTATGGGGATTGCTATGTTTTAATACTACTTATAATCTCTTTGGTCATAGGTCATTTAATTGATAGTCATTAGATGTAGCATAAACTATATAGAGGTAGTTGAGTGATCAAGTTAGGATTCACCACTCTAAAGTAATTAGGGAGAATGTTTCGTTGTTCTCGATTAGTATTGATTCGGGAAATCCTTGAATAAGGTGGAATAATGTTTTGTAAATAGTTTACAAATGTCATTAATTGAATTGATAGCTAACGACGAAGAACCAATATGATTGGACTCAAAATATAGTAGACATTAATTCCATGCTCTATCTCTAATCGAAACATTGTATGATGAAAGGATTGAATCGTACGAAAGAATCATTTATGGAAAGGTTAATCAAAACCACTTTGACATTCCTAAATATTTGGGTGGTCATGATGCATTGCTAGACGTCAATCTTAATATATTATTATAAATTGTTTAATTAGAGAATTAAAGATAAATTGAAAGGAGTTTTAATTTATCTAATTCTAATTCTAATTATGAATTATAGTTATAATTTATAATCATTGTCTACATATTTGGGAACCTAATAGGTCTCACATATAGAATGGGTTGAAGAGAGTAAAGTTAATTTAATCAAGTTGGACTTGATTGTAAAGTTTGAAAAACTTTACAATTAGATACAAGATATTTAATAAATAAGGATCAATATAAGATATTGAAACTTATTTGACAATAATTGGCATTTAATTATAAATATTTTTAATTTTAATTAAAGTTTAATTGAAATTAGAATTTAATTTCAATTAAATTACTAAAATGTCTAAATCTTATTATAAATAGACTTAAGCTCTATGGAGCTAGCACTTCTTGCTTAATACTCTCTGTAAGAGCTACAGAGTTCTCTCAACTTATTCTGTCGATACTGTTAAAAGCTAGACATTTGTGTGCCAATGGTGGTTGAGATGGATCAGTTTCAGAAACGGTTCGAAAGATATGACAAGATAAAGATCAAGCTTCAGAATAAGGTATAAATTAAGTTTTCACCTTATTATGATTTATGTTAATCATTTTATAGAATTAAAGAGATTTTGGTTTTCGGGAAATCAAAAGTTACGAAATTTTTTTGCAAATATTCTTTTGCGATCGAGATCAGATTCCAACCTGATTTTCTAACACTTATACGATTGAGGAAATTGAAGAAGACTTGTATATAAAAACACACATAGCCACTATTGATTTGACAAAAAATAATAGATCATAGATTGGATCTCTTAATAAAGCAATTCTTGTTATGTCTTTTGAGGTCTTGACTAAGAAGAGACCTTGTTGGAAGTCCAAGAAGAAAGGGAAACTTGCCCCTAATTCTTCTCTATGATATTTTCTTGGAATGTGAGAGGCATGAATTTCCCCAAGAAATTTTAGATGATTTGTATTTATCTACAGTCAAAGAGCTTCTATACTATAGATATGTTGGAAACAAAGCTTAAGATGGATAAAGTATTTGTAAATGGATATTTTCAAAAGATTAGGTAATTCTAACTAATCATAGAGCCCATTTTTATCATAGAACTATAGTAGCTTATGACCCCAACAGAATCTCCGTTACTCAGGTGGTCTTCTTGGATCAATTTATCCACTTAATGATTAAATTGAATCATTTTTTAGATGAAATTGAAGTTATATTTACTTATGTAACTAATTTAGAATTGTAAATGAGTTTGCTTTAGAGAGATCTAACTATATTTAGCTCTTAAGTGTAGTAAACCAAGTTGGTATTGGTGGATTTGAATTTTTACTCGTAACGTTGAAGGTAAGAAACTCTCAAATAGAAGTAGGAATGATTACTTGAATAAGGCTAAGCTATCTAACCTGAGATACATTTGGTGGGTTTTTCACTTAGAGCTACAAACAAGAAAGGGATTGGCATATTAGGAAAAAAAAGCTTGATAGAGCATTGGTTAATCCCCTTTGGATTTCAAAATTCTCTCATAACATGGCTTATTTCCACGATCTCCTTTGTTCAGTTCATTCTCAAATTGAAGTGTTTATAGAAATTAAATCTATGAAGATTAAAATTCCTGTTAGATTTAATAATTTCTTGAAAAATGTGGAGGGCTTTGAGAGGTGGCTCTTGTGGGACTTAACATCCATGTTGATGGATTTGAATCTCATAATGTTTAGGTAAACTTAAGGTTGTGAAGACTAAATTATAGAAGTTATATGTTGATAGAATTAAGAATAATGAGCTAGCTATTTCAAATGTAAGGGAAGTCGTATATGCTACTCAGATTTAATTGAGTCCTTTATCCTAGAGATATTATAATGAGGAGCTTTGAGAAGAGAGACCATGAATCATATATCCAAGTTTCAAACAATCATTACTCTCTCTTTAAAAAGAGCTAGAATCAATTAGATGAAAGAAGGTGATAGAAACATAAAAATTTTTACAATGCAATTCTCTATATGAAGAACACTAATAAAATTTTCTCTTCAAAAAATAGTTCTGGTGTAGTTTTTAAGGAACAAGCTAAGATTAAGTATACTTACAAACACTTTAAAAATATCCTTAGAACCTCTATCTTCTCTTGCTTTTCCCTATATAAACTAAGGAAATTCATCCTTGTTTCCATATCCTAACAACGTAAGAAGGCTCTAACAAAACAATTTGATTCCTTAAAGATAAAACAAGCTTTATTTAATATAAATATAAATAAGGGATTAGGCCTTGATGGCCTTAATGCTTGCTTTTATTAAAAAAAAGCATGCCACTTTATGGAAAATACGTTAACAAAGACCATAATTAAATTCATAAATTGCATATTACTCAGTGAGCTAAATAATACTCATGTTTGTTTAGTTCCTAAAACTACAAACCCTAGCCTAGTGAATGATTTCATGCCTATATCATATTATAATGCCATCTACAATATCATTCCTAAGATGTTTGCTATAAGAATGAATGGCAGCTAAATAATTTCATTAGTTCTTGTTAAGGTGTTTTATAAGAGGGAACATTGGAGACAACCTTATGCTTGGAAAAGAGTTATTCGAAAGCTACAAAGGCTACAAGCACTTAAACCATTACTTATTAAAGATAAACTTTAATTAGGTCTTTAATATGTAAGTTGTAAATTTATTCTTAATTCTCTAGTAGCCTTTGACTTCCTTAACCAATTTATCTCTTAGATTGAAAATTGCTATGTACCAATTCATATGCAATTCTAATCAATGGGGAGGTAACTAAATCATTCAGAGGAGTAAAAGAATTAAAACAAGGTGCCCCTTTTCCCCTTATCTATTCATTATTTATATGAAAGTCCTTACTAGATTGATTGCTCATAAAATAACTCTTAATAACTCATTCAAATTTGATCATAAATGTAAAAGATTAGGCTTTTGCCATATTTAATTTATAGAGAATCTTCTTCTACTTTATGGTGTTAACAAGAGCTCCTTAAACACTTTGATGGAGTCATTGCATCCATTCAATATACTATTTGGTCTCCATATTAAGTAAAATACAAGATGCTTGTATGTTTCTAATGATGATAAAAACTAAATAATCTTTGTTACTTCAGTTGCTGGTTTAAAGCACCAAGAACTCCCTTTCAAGTATTTAGAGATTCCATCTTTGATAAGAGACTCACTCATAAGGAATGTCTCACTCTCTGTGACTCAATATGTAGGAGAATTAGCCATTGGAAAAAATAAATACCTCTTTTACACTAGAAGGCTTTAATTGATTACCTATATTCTTAATAGTATTCACATTTATTAGATTAATGAGCCAAGAAATTTCAAAAGTGTATATTCAAAACTCTAGGTATCTAGATTGATTTGTTCATAAAAATGTGGCCATATTATGGAGTGACTCCATAGCTTGCTTAGGAATAGGACAAGTAGTTATTTGTTTCTTATGGGAGGCCTTAAGGCTAAGATAATAGATATTGTTTATATGTTTAAACCTAAAATCTTAAAGGAGGCTAAAATTCTTGCTCGGATGAAAGATGAACAATTTAAAAGGTGATAAAAAGTTTCTTGACGATATAATTGTCTCGCTATTGATGTAAGAAAGGGAACAACTACTTGACTAATTAAATGCTTTACATGGATGAAATGTAGAGAAAAAGAGCTTTTACTTCCTTTATGATGAGAAGTTTACACTTGGACATAGATGCCAAGGCTAGTAACTTCTATTATTCGAAGGTAGCAACACTAGTAATGACTCTAATGGTGATGATGAAGGTAAACATCATGCAAATGATTAACCTAAAATTTTGTTATAGGTACTCTTAAGATGGTCAATATATCGAACTATACAGGTAATGGAGAAAATTGAACACTATGAAATGGTTGTCTTGATTAATAGTGGATCCACATATAATTTAATTAGTAAAATGATGGATAATTTGTTATGATTACTAGTTGCTTTCACTAAACCTTTTAATGCAAAGGTTGCTAATGGAAGTCCATTAAATTCAGGGAAGATTCAAATATATCCAAGTTTTACTCCAAGGAATTCCTTTTGTCTTACCCTTTATGCACTACTATTAATTGGATTGGAATTCACGCTAGAAGTTCATTAGTTAGAATTGTTGGGAAAAAATGGTGTAACAAGAAACAATTGATAATGGAATTTTAATGAAGCAACCAAACGCACAAGTGGCATGGAATCGAGTTACAATTAATTCATAATCCCTCAATGAAGACTACATTTAAGAATGTGCAGCATGGGAGCTCCTTAATAGCTATTTTTCTTCATACTAGAGCCGTGTTCAAAACATTAGAGGTCCATCATAAAATATAGCAAATATTAAATAAATTTGAAGACCTTTTACAAAAGCCAAATTAGCATCCTTTATAAGAGAGGTTTATCTCCACATCAATCTTAAAGAAGGAATCGAACCCATTAATGCATATTTTCAAAATTTTGAAATTCAAAAACAAGGTCATTGGAAGGCCCTAATGTATACCCTAAAAGCATTATAGTATATCTAGGGTGTATCAAAAAGTGAACGTAAAGAATTAAATGTATCTAAGCATAGTAAGGGACGTGCAACTAATTTAAAAGACAGGGGTAAATTGGCAATTTCCTCATTTAATCATGGACATGAATAATTATATATGAGTTATGGACTAGAATGAAATCAATTGATGACTTTATCTACCAATGTGGGAATTGAAGGAAAAAGGACCAAATGTGCAATTTTACCAAAAATCAACATATGGACCAATGGGATTGAAACATGTGTGTAAGACTAGAAACTTCTTAAAGTGGAGAGTAGAAGAGTGGGGAGAGAGACATGTCTGGAGTATCTTAACTCCATAATTTTTTCTTCTTATCTCCTCTCCATTCCATCTCCTTCATCCCATCATTTTTCATGTAAGAAATCAAGGTAAAAGTTAAGGATTTTCTCTTCACATTTACCTTTTCTTGCTTTGCTTATGAAGAACTAAAATTATAAGGTTGGAAGTGGGATTGTTATGTGTATTTATGCTGTTTCTAGTTAGTAAGTCAAGCAAAGAAAAAGAGGAAGGGAAGGAAAGGCATTCGAAGAACTACTTTGCCAATTTTAAGGTTTGGGACTACACTTATTTTAATTTTTCTTTGTGTGTATTTTTGAATGGATAAAAAGATTCATTTGTATGTGTAATGGTTGCAGGGATGATGCTTTGGTATTATTTTAGTGTTATCTTGCATAGAATTGGTTGAATATGACAAGAGAGTATCGTGTAGTGGAATTCTGTCTATTATTGAACCAGCCACATTGTTTGGGTCATAACTTAGCCTATATAACTATAAATTGGGTGATTTTAGTTGCATATGAAAAATACAACATAGAAATAAAAATCTATGGAAGAGACTATGACTTAATTCTAGCTTTATGATAACAAAAATTGAGATAAAAAATGGTGACCCAATGTTGCCCCTGTTTTGAAGCAGCTTGTGATGTTTGGTCTATATCTCATAAATTAGAAATCCAAATGGATTGATTTTTAATGATTTGGAAACTAGAGACATAGGGGAATAAATGCTTATAAGACATAAAAAGCTAATTTTATTTTTTTCTATATGAAAATTTCATAACAAATAGAGGTATGAATTCTGGGCAGGGGACACGATGGGAAGGAAATTACACTATTTTGAGTTTATTTTCATTTCCAATTTTTACCAAACCATATATGAACCTTTTTGAATGTTCAAAAACCTAGAAATAAATGAAATAGGACTTACCTTATATGAATTGGGTGATTAAACGTTGGAATTTAAGATTGAGCATAATGCATACTAAAGAAAATTACATGTATATAAATGATTTGTATGCATATTTATCGTTCATATGTGTATGGTATGTTATACCAGTGTGATTTTGATACCATTCTAATGGTGATAATTTATGACTTGCATGTATAAACTTTAAAACAAATTTTATGGTTTCAAATGAATATCATATGACTTGTCAATATATTAATCATGAGAGTGGTAAATGATTAAAGGAAAATGTTACAGTGCCTGCTTCATTGTCTTGGTGATGGATAAATAGGCACGCCTATAGGGTTACAGTGCAGTTGCTATAATTTGACACCATTAGTGTCTTCATTTTAAGACTATAGTGTCTCTACAGCTTGATACCTTCAGGTATCCACTATTCGATACCTTTGGGTATCTATAGTTCGATGCCTTCGAGTATCCACAGTTTGATATGTTTAGATGTCCACAACTCCCGTTATCCACACCCACAGGAAATGTATAGGCTTAACATAAAAAGGAAATTTAACATTCATAAATAAGAGTTGTAGCATGACAACATCAATAATTTGTACTGATGAGCTTTAAATATCAATATTTTGTTTATAAATGTGCATTTCGGTATATAGATAATATATTGAAGTATGTTTGTAACGTTGGACTTTCTGAGCCCTTTTGTGTTGTTTTGTATTTGGAGATCCTAGTGTATATTGATATATATATATATATATATATATATATATATGTATTGTATATGAGTTCAAAGATGTATATATATATATATATATATATAT
>JANKOE010000002.1:39954805-39966829 GCA_026284465.1 Erythroxylum citrifolium | reverse complement strand
GCCTTTAGGGCACAATCTAACAGTACCGTCCTTGCATAAGTCGAGTTACCCAATGTACAAGTCGACTTATAGGTACTTTGCTTGTGTAAGTCGAGTTACTTGAGTGTACAAGTCGACTTACACTTACACGAAATAGGAAAACTGATTAATCAAGGCAACAGCTACATACGATGTGTCATTTAACCTAGGTCGTGTTTTTCCTAACGATTACGAATCGTTAGTCGCTACACATGAATTTCAACATAACAATTACGGATTATATCAAAATTCTAGCAATAGGATTGAAATTAACAATTTAATGAATGCATTAAAATCATCAATTCACAATACCCAACGGGTTTATACACAAATAACCGAATAATAATGAAAATCCGATTATCCATACACAAATCCCAAATCAATTAACATATGATAATACAATCAATTCCTATTAAGAGAAAGAAACAATAAAATAATAAAAAATACTTAATCCAGGTCATTGGCATCGATGTCGCCTCCGAACCAGCGTCGAGACGTTTAGCCCTTCATGAGTCTTTCCTGGAAAAGATGCTTCAACCCCATTCCAAATACCTAGCTGAAAACTCCCTTAATTTCTGTTGACTATCGCAAGCTTCAATTTCCACTATTCATCGACGAGACAATTTATATTTTGAAGTTTATGCTCTCTTCACTACTCACGCCTCTCCAATGCCGCACCAGCACTCCAACTACTGGAGCCTCATGAAGCCACAAGCCACGCTTGCTTCATGCGCTGCTCTCCACTGCTTCGCGCCCCTGCTTATGCCTCTGCTTGCGCCTCCCACCTGGCTGCGCCCGTTACGTCTGCTTACTCTTAATTTTTTCGTTCTAATTTAATTTGCTCCTCTACTGCATGCTACCTTTGTATCGCAGTGTTTCACGTAGCATTAGCATTAACGCATGCGTGAAACGCAACCACTAAACTTTGTTCTCCATTTTTTGTTTTTTTAATTTTATAGCAAGCACTTTTAAATCTCCTATTTTGATTTTTCTTTTCTTTTTTTTTTCTTTTCTTCTTCTTGCTCCATGAAGACAAACAAAAATAAATCTTCAGAAAATGACCCAAATGTTATGCTTTCGACTCACTTTAATTCCTTTGCTTCCAAATTGTACCTAAAATCACATATGAATTAAAGTGAGTATCTTAAGCATTTTTATGTCAATAATTTCTAAGTGTAAATGATTAAAAATATCAACAATTAAACACATATCATGTAGCTTGTGAGTTAGAACTTGATCTCTCACATTGTTCATTATTGCATAAATTAGCTTACTTTTGTGTGTCGTTTCAGTCTTAAAAATTCTTTGATTTCTTTTCATCCAAATCCTATTAACAGTGTTGCCAAAAGAAAACTTTAATATGGTCCAATATGTATCCTTTCTCTTCCCATGTTTGCAATACCAATCAAGAGTCTCTACTCATTCCAATGGTAGTCATTTATATGGTACAATTATGTTATCCAAGACCATATTGTCCTTATGTTATGGCATTTAGAATAAAGATGCTTCAAGGATTCAACACCTTGCTTTCATAATACACATAAATTAGACAAATTCGTGAATTTTCTCAGTTTATTTGTGGTACTTATCATACCTTTGATGAGATGTTAGAGGATAATTAATGTTCTAGGATAGGACTGCTCAAACTATACTAGATGGTGCCATGCTATTTAGAGAGTGTGCTCTTTTATCATCCTTCTGTAAGAGAGATTTGTGAATATCCCATATTGATGTCCTCTCCAAAGGATTTTATCTTTTTGGTTTGGTTGTAGGCATATCATCAGGTTTCTTATCACAATTAAATTAGAGATCACTTCATTATGCTTTGTCAAAGCTTCACAGATAGTAGTATTTCCTCTAATTACACTATTTAAGTAGTTAAGCTCTTGAACCTCAGATAGAGGTCCTAGAGAGGAACAATTATCATTCTATAAGGAGCTTGAGGTACCATTTCAAATCATATTTATGAATTCTAGCCTATATTTCTGCTTCAACTTTATAATGTGATGTAGTGTCCATGATGAGACAAGCTTAGGTATTTAGTTCCAAATGCCCAATCACTTTATAAACTAAGAATGTACCCATTTTTACCTATAGTGAGTTTTTGTCTATTATAAGCCTCCAAACCTTTTTTATTATCTGCACTTGGTTGGAAATTCTGAGAAGAAGGATCAATATACCACCTTCTTTCTTCCTTGAGTAGTCCATATAAACCTTGTCAACATTTTGTCTATAACATTGTTTATGTTATTTATGAACCAAAGGTGAGATGTCTAATGGACATGTAGACTATTGAGAACAACATTCACCAGTTTAATTCTACCTGCCTTAAATAAGCATCTACTACTCCAAGCTCCAGGTTGCAATTTTTCCATTGATATTCTCTAAACGGTTTGAAGTCAATAAGGTAGGTCTTTTGTGGTTTTGGGGATGCCTAAGTAAATTATTAAAGGCTTAGTTACCTTAAGACTTGTTAAGCTAGCTAGGGAGTTGGAGATAACTTTTGCACCTTCATATATTATAAGCTAGCTCTTGTCCTTATTTAAGATGAGGCCTAAAAGTGCTTAAAAAGCATCCAGAGTAGTCATTAGAGTTAAAAAAAAAAGGGTAGGGATCAAATTTGGAGAACAATACTAAATCAACATCATAAGACAAAATATCTTTTGAGCCTTGCATTAAGAATGAAACTTGAACTTCTTATCATTACTTGTCATGTTCTGGATCATTCTCACCAAAAACTCTATGACTAAAGTGAAAAGGTTTTTAGGCTTGTACCTTTGCTTAGATTTTTAGGCTCCCTATTAACTAAGATGCCAAATAAAACAGTGGTGAAAAATTAAGCAATATAATTTATGACTACATTAGGAAAGAAAAATATATGCATAATTTGCAGTATGAAGTTATAATCTAAGAAGTCAAAGACCTTGTGGAGATTAACCTTAATAGCATAATTCTTGAATTAGAAGAACAATGTTACCTATTTCTCTTCCTCTTATGAAAGCTCTTTGAGAGCTATCTATCACTTCTGAAAAATTCTGACTTTAATCTATTAGTTAGTGGCTTTGCAATTATCTTATATATGGTATTGTAACAAGATATAGGGCGATATTCTTTATATAGTTGGGGAGTTGTTCCTTGGGGATTACACATATGTATGTCTTGTTTATCTCTTTTAAAATCCTCCCACTCCTAAAGAACTCAAAGACTGCATCTGATATGAAACAAAACAAACTTCTTCAAGATTTAGTCAAACCATCCGTCACTTAGGCTGATTTCACATCAGCATTTGTCACCTTTTTTTTGGTTAGGCTCCAAGTTTTATAAAAGAAAAATACATCAAATCCATCTAGTCTAAATGCTTTATTAGGATGGAGGATTTTGATAGCTTCCTCAACATCTTTGACTTTAAAAGGCTTAATTAAGGCCTCAATTAGATTAGTAGGAATTTGATTCATCATATTGCTTCCCAACAAATTGACATTTAAAGAAACCTCAGATTTTGCTTCTATTGTTTTAGTAAAAAAGTGGAAACAAATTTATGTAGATCTTCCATTGTGGTGAGGATATTACCATTTTTCATCCCTCAGGGAAGATATTTTGTTGGTATTCCTCCTTGCAAGCAAAGATCTATGAAAAAAATAGTATGTTTATCTCTATCCCTCAGCCATAAAGTCCCCATTCTTTACCTTATAAGGATATGCTCATTTTAGACATTCTATTGTACGACTGTAAGGCTTTCTCCTCCTTTTCCTTTAATTGTTTTTTGTACAAATCTTCATAGAGGTCACCTTATATTTTGTTCAATTCCTTCATGTCCTTTTATGCTACTATATGTAGATTGGATCCATTTAATTTATTTAAATTCATAAAGAGCACCTTGTATTTTGTCCAATTCCTTTATGCCCTCTTATGCTTCTACTTGTACATTGGATCCATTCACTTTATTTAAGATCTTAAATTCAGTCTTAATATATTGTAGCTTTATTATATAAGTGAATAAATTACTTCCTTTAATGCTTACATTGAACCCCTTGAGGATAGCAATCTCAAAGCCTTTAATCTTAATTAGATATTTATTGGAATAAAGAGGGAAATTCTTCTTTATTAGATGAGCATACTTGTATCAAGATAGGGATATGATTAAAGAGCAATTAACAATTTAAAGAAGCCTCGCTCTCTACAAATTTTCGTATCTAAACATTATTAACCATAACTCTATCTAATTTTCTCCTTATAAACCAATTTCCTTTCTATTTGTTTGTCCAAGTGTAGTATTAACCCTCCATTTTAAGGCCAAAGACTTAAATTTGATTTACACATTCGTTTAGCTAATTTGAATGATTCCGTAGGCACACTACTCCTCCTTTAGCTTCAATTGAATGTTGCATATAGTAGAAATCTCCTATTAATAACCAAGTCTCCTTCATATTATCCCTAGTCCCTTTTGGTTTATTCCACAACATTGCTCTTTGAAAGTTATGATTGAAAATATAAACCACTGAAATTTGAAAACTTACATTTGTATCCTTCTTTTTTATTTTCAAATGCATCATTTATTGATCCACTAAGATTGGAGTAAATTTTACTTCATTACTATCAAAGGTAACCACTATTCTTCCATTGTAATGACAACTATAGTTGGTAAAACACTTCCAATTATTCCTTAAAAAGTATAGCTTTTGGATATTTCTCTCTTTTATTCTAGTTTCTAAAATGTCAATTAAAAAAGTCTTTAGCTCTCTAATTTGAACCAATACCATTTATTGTTTATTAGGATTTTTAAGCCCTCTAATGTTTCAGAATAAAATGGTCATAAAGTAGGGGTTGTTTGGGCCTTCTTTCTATTATTGGAGCTTTTCCTTGTAACCCTTTGGAAATTAGAATCTGAATTAGGCTCAATTTCTTTTATCAAATTTTTAGGGGTTTTTGATGTTACCTATATTAAAGACTACTCAGGTTAATTTCTTTGGTTGGTATCCCCTTACCTTGATTGAGTTTTTTCTATTGTGTGTTCTACTTGAGTTCTCTCCTTACCTAGTCCATTTTTACTAGTATTTAGATTACTTGATTCCATATCTCTTTTATCTCTCCTAGAGCTTACAATGTTGACTATGGTCTCTATCTTACTAGGGCACTAATTGCTTCCTTGTCATTATTATCTTTTATATGTATATGAGTTCATTATATTCCCTTGGTTGAAAAATATTTCATCTTGGTCTCTAAGTTTGCTTATGTTTGGAAGTTTATAGGTCAATAATACTTGATCCTCATAGAGGTTATCAATCTCATCCATTGTCAACAAATGGATCATATCAGAGAGTTCCTTGGTGATATCTTCCAGCACATATATTTGTGTATAACTTACCCTTTTCAAGCTAGCTATTACCTTATCAATGTATAAGGGTTTTCCTATAAAGCTGGCCAAATGACTTAATCCTTTGGTTATCCAATATTATAGTGGAATAATATTGAAAATATTTAATCATATTGACACTTGCTTATGCTTAATATCTTGGAGCTTGGTTCCTAGTTTCCATGATTACAATATAAGAGGCTTGAAATTGAAGTGTTATAGCCCAACTCCAGTATTTCCTAAGTTTAAATAGGGGGCATAATCTAAATAGAAATAAAATTTTATCATTCAAGAGTACCTCCTTTAAGCTAACATTCTTCTATTGTTTATTGGCCCAAAGATTTAAGCCAGGGAATGAAGACATCTTATCATAAAGAACAGTTTCTTCCCATTCATTACGTTTTTTAGTTTCAATCCCTAGAGCTATAATATTTTCCCTTCGAAGTTGTTATGAGGTTAGTAAAATAATTTTGAGAGGAAATGTTGCATCATCCAAGACCTACTTCCATGATTTCCTAATTGAGGCATTAATCAAAAGTCTCTCTGAAGCCATCTTAAGCCCCAAACCTGTGCCTAAGTTAGTAGGGGTTAAAGTTTTAAAGTTATGAGCTAAGAAGTAGTATATAAAGTGACATGAGCATGAGAAGACTCAAAAGACTCAAAAGAGACATCAGGAAATGTAGGAGGGATTGACAAAAGAGGGAAGTCCTCTTATATTAGAGGAGTGGTTGTTGGAATAAGTTAGAAAAAGGAAGTAGCCAAACCCAGTTAATAACCAAACAAAGGATAATGGAAAGTAGCCTAACCAAAGCAAATTAGAAGCCAACCGAGAATGGAAATAACTAAAGGGATAGGGGATGATGGAGAAGGAGGAACAAGGAAACTAAGGAAGGAGAAGAGAACAAACATAATAGTGTTAAGTCAAAATGACTTTATAATTAATAATTTTGATGAAGACCAAATAATAATAATAATAGAAGAAAATAAGACGAAGTGCGGAGGAGAAAATAAGACAAAGCTGAGAACTGAAGAAACTAAGATGCAAGCAAAAAAGTAAGACACAAGCCGAAAATAAGGTGAAGTGGAAGCGGAAAGTAAGAAGCGAGAAAATAAGACAAAGCTGAGAAGCGAAGAAACTAAGACACAAGCAAAAAAGTAAGACGCAAGCAGAAAATAAGACGAAGCGCGAAGGAGAAAATAAGACAAGGCTACGAAGCGAAGAAACTAAGACGCAAGCAGAAAAGTAAGACGTAAGCCGAAAATAAGACGAAGTGAAAGCAGAAAGTAAGATGCAAGAAAATAAGACAAAGCGGAGAAATTAAGACGAAGCGAAGCCGAAAATGAGACGATAGAAAGCAAGACAGAGCAGCAGCAGAAACTAAGACGAAGACTCGATACCACGTCGAATGGTTAATCAGTTTGAGTTAGTTACAGAACTCAACTGAATAACTATTTCTTTAAAGATCAAGAAACAAGAAGAAAGAAGCAGTTATCAAGAAGCAGTTGAACATGAAGGCTATAAATACAAGTTGGAGTCGAAGACTAAAAAAAGTTAAAGATTTTAAGGATTCTGAAGACTGGACGTCGCCCACGGTTTAGGATGAACTAGGATAAACTGCTATGTCGACTTTCACTCTCTAACTCTCAACTTTCAATTTCTATTATGTTATACAAGTACTTAGAATTTAATTGTAATACATCGTGATTTTCTTATTTAATAGTTTTGTAGAAGCAAGTTTTCAAAGAAATTGAAAAGGGGATTGTATTCATAAAAAAGAATACACAATTCAAACTCCCTTCTTGTGCATTTTGTATATTGAATGTAAAGTCTATACTAATGCGTGATTTACTTCAATTTTATTGCAATGGTATGAACCAAGAGAAAAGAACAAAAGAAACCAAACTCTTTCAGGCCACTTTGAGCTATGGCGAAGTTTTACACTGACCAAAGATCTGAATCCTCCATTATTGAACCTTTTATGGCACCCACACTAAAATCACCAAATGCCTAATCAGAACCCACTGTTTCTTCCTTTGTCAAAAAGCTATTATCTTTACCCACACGAAGATTGATGGAGCCCTTGCACAGGTACGAACGAAAAAGGAAGAATGTACCCTCGACGTCATTAAAAAAGATAACTTCTGATTCATTTGATGAAGACCTCCCTAATAAATTTAAGACCGAGCAGACAAATGATATTGGACACCACTATAATGAAGAGGACCCTTAATCTAGCGAAACAAACCCTAACTCGCACAAAGACAAAGAGGAATCTATTAGTGAAAAAGAGTATACTAGCATAGAGAAGTTACCTAGTAAGGGGGAGTCTCTAATTTCGTTGAAGAACAAAGGTACTTTCTCTCAATCTCTAGTTACACAACCCTCTTCTCCACCACTATTTATGCCATCACCTTTCACCACCACAAGCATAGGAGCCTTGTCAACTATCTTAAATTTGCCTGAGGAACAATGGATTATTTCTGTGAATGATGACTCTGAAGAGGAACCTGTTCACCTTGTCAAAAAACCAAGAACAAGAAGTAGTACATCCACGACACAATTTGAGAAAAAGAGTTTAGCTGAATAGGAAAAAGACTTTGAAAAAGATGATGAACAACTATAAGAAGAATCTTCTCGAAAAAGAAGAAGAGATGAAGAAGATGAGTCTGCTTAACTTGAACTTAGGAAAAAAAGAAGAGAAGAAATAAGAAGAGGAAAGGCTCCTATCATTGAGGTACCTACAGCAAATCTTATAACTCAAGAAGATCCTCTCTACGATGAAACCCAAAAAGCTCCTGTTAAAAAATCCAAAGGAAAGAACCCCTTTGTACCAATGAAAGGAGAGTCATCAGAACCTCCTAAAAACCTTTTAATCGATGGAAGTAGAGGCCAGATACAAAATGCACTATAGAAAAAGAAAGGTGGTTGTTGGATGCATTCTACCTCCTTTCATGTTTGATGATATTGGTATCAACATCTTTCCCTACTTTCTTACAATAGGTAGGCATAATTTTCTTATTTTGAATGAAACTATATTTGATGTGCTAGTTAGACTATTTTACGCTCACATGAGAAAAGAATTTATTGATGGAAAATTAACAATTATCTTATGGTTTGCTAAATATAGCCCCAGTTGGAAGAACTGATTTTTCCTGCCACAAATGGGATGTTGTTGATCAAGATATGGCAGAAGTTATTCAATTCATCTGTCTCTACATTGAAGATGCATAAGATGGAAGAACATGGTGTAGATAGTTGGATTTGCTACAAAGATGCCTTGGACCTCTCTCAGCCATATCTATTTTCCCAAGAAGTAGCACTGTTAAAAGGTGGACACTTATGTCATCTACAACTTGCTCAAAGGTAACCCAATGAACCTTCCTACTATGATTATAAGATTTATGCTAGATAAGGGAAGTCATAAGAACACCAATGGATGTTTACCTTATGGAATGCTTCTGAAAAAAAATTCTTGCCAATTATGTTGTTTTTTTTTACAATCTAGATTGGTATGAGCATGCAAAGTACCATTCCTCCATTCCCTTGCAATTTGGGTAAAAGTTGAAAGAGAATGTATGGGTTGACAAGAAGACTAAAAGAGTTGCAGATGTCATGGGACCTTCTCCAGAGAGATAGAATCCTGTTACCTCTTAAGATGCCAACACTCTTATACTCCAATAATAGCTGAGGGATATCAATTTCACTCAGGATCAAATGAATGTACAGATGAACAAAATACAGGAAGAAGTCACTAAAATGAAGAACTTACTCCAAACCCTTATCACCACTCTCAAGGATCAAGGATGCTTTCCTTGAAAAACATATTTTTTTAAATTTTGTGTTGATGATTTTTAATCTTGGATATTTTGTGATGACCTGAAAATTCCTATTTATGCTTGCATAAATATTTTGATTTGCATGTTTAGTTTCTTCCCTACTATCCTTTTCAATAATGACAAAAGGGGAAAGTAGACAAATATATTTTAAACAAGCTTTGGAACATGCTACATGTTGATATATCTTCAATGTTTTGAAACATTGTTGATGTTGATATTTGAATTTTTTTAATGCTTATATTAAATGTTTTCAATGATAGGCTGATATAGGCTGATAGATGCTTAATATTCATAGTTGAATATGTCCCTTTGATTTTAACAAACAATAGGCTCCTACTACTTAGTAGTAAGAGGCCTCTTCTAATCACAGTTATCAGTAAAAACTTATATAAAGATTACAGGTATTTTTCAAAATCCTTCACAGATATTTGAATCTTTTTAAATATATCTATTATTACTTATCATCAAAAAGGGGGAGATTGTTAGCTTAAGGCTTCTAAATTGATAATTTTAAAGATAACAAACAATAATATTCAGTTAATTTTAAATTCAAATTTATTTGACTAAAGTATCTTATTTATCCAAAAGGATAACAATATATAAATGGGTATATAACTTAGTTATCTGTTTAAATAAGAGGATAATTGACTAACAACTCCTATTTTATAGGAACCACCTTAACAAAGTCATTCAAATAGTTGAAAACAATTCCACAAAATCTGGAATGGATAGTCCCTATCATTTCTATACAAATGAAGGAACCTATATTCATCTGATTTGTCAGTTAGCTTTGAGAGACAGTAAAAAATCTATCCAAATGTCTGGATATTTGAAGATATTACAATTTAACATCTTTAAAGCCGATTTAGTTAGTTAGTTCATGATGAAATTGAAGCAACGATTAGTATATGTGAAGAAAATTCTAAAAGGATCATTTAAGAAAAATCCTATTTAAGGAAGAGCTGCTGCATCCACTCAACTCAAGATTTGAAAATATATTAGTAGCAGCTATACTCAGAATCGAAAGTCATATCTTCATTTATCCTCTGTGCTTTATAAAGTGAAAACACTCTTTTGAGAGAGATTATCCACTGTAGTTTATATTGAGCAAATCTTACTTTCAGTTGTTGAGCGCTTGTAGAGGTTTGTTAAATACTACTAATGTGAAAGGTTGAAAAACCTTGTAAAAGATGTAATTGTAAGCTTGAAGAGAGTTGTCAAATCACTACTTGGAGATTTTAGTGAAATACTAAAGTGAGATGCTTGGAGATTAGACATAAGCTTGGTTATAAACTCCTATGTCATTCTTTTTCCTTCATTAGCTTTTAAATTTTCACACTATAGCTACTGTTGTTTTAAAATTGCAAGAGATTCCTTTCATTTTAAATTTTAACAGCCGCCTGTCTTTTGTACGAATTGATAGTAACTTGCAAACATTTTCAAGTCACACAATTCACCCTACTCTTGCGTGTGTTTGCTTTATCATTATCCACTACCTGATTAGTCCTATAAGTTCACTTCGGTTAACAATGGATACTCAGCCTACCTGTGAAGGACTCGTGAAGATCTTTTTGTAGCCACCATTGCATATTCTTTTATAATCTCCCACTAGTTTTGGCTCCTGGTATGGGGATGAACGCTTACTTTTCTTATACTGTGCTAGGTTACCATATTCGATCTTCTCTCCTACAATAGTGCACTAACCGCAATTTCCTTTGAGGGGTTAATCTTTCTCATCGTTTGTAATGTTGGATTATGAGCAAAGCTCACCAAAATAATCCCTAAAACACTTCGGATTAGTTACTCAATAGGAATTGGTTTATTTCTAGCTTTCATTGGTCTATAGCACCATGGAATTGGATTAATCAATTTCAACTCTTCAACTTTAGTTTGATTTAGAGCTTTTATCTTTTTTGGCGAGGATAGAACTTGTAGAAGTAGGCTCTAATGGGAACATCACTATAATAAAGGACGATCTTGAGTCATGTGAAGATCTGTGGTTAAATGGCGGAGTGGAGAGTCCAACCTTTTGGCTTGGAATAGTAGTTTTTATATGATAATCTTTAATTTTCTTGTTAAGGAGGTTAAAATTGTGAAGATTTATATTATTCACTTTGTTACTTCATTTCATGGTTTCGACACACATTTGTTACAGCTTTTCCAGACATAAAATCAGGAAACCTGTTGTTACAGGATTTCTAGAAGGTGGACTTGCCTGTAATTAAGAAAACTGCAGGATCTTTGAGCTTTATGGATATAAATAAAGAACGTTTTCTAGGAAGCTCTCACTGCTGGAAATGAGAACTGGAGCTGTTCATCAACCTTGAACCACCAAATTTTGGTTGTACTTGCTTTTGTTTTTAAATTTTTAAATTTTAATATAAAGTGACATTTATAGCTCACCTGGCAGTCTGATGTTTAATGAATCTCCTAATATGGTGCATCACATAGACAGACTTGGGCATAACATTAATAGCTGCCCCCAAATCCAATAAGGCTCTTCCAATAGTCACCTTTCCTATAATACAAGGAATGGTGAACGATCCAGGGTCTTGGCACTTGACTGGAATTTGAGGTTTAAACAGAGCGGACACATTTGAGCTCACCTGGACTCTCTCGTTCGGCCTAAACTTCCGTTTGTTTGTGCACAAATCCTTCAGATATTTAGCATATGCCGAAACTCTCTTCACCAAGTCCAGTAAGGGCACGTTTATTTCCACCTTTCCAAACAAATCAATGATGTCCTTCTCATGTTTGAGCTCATTCACCTTCTTGCTCATCAAATAAGAGTTTGGAAAGGGAAGGTCTTTCAGATT
>JANKOE010000002.1:39940429-39954705 GCA_026284465.1 Erythroxylum citrifolium | reverse complement strand
TGTTCATGAATATCAAATTAATGAATTATGCCTTTCTTTATTTATTCATAAAGTCTGCACACGACTTAGAATAAAACGCGCTAAAGGGGATTGCCTTTAGGGCACAAATAAACAGTACCGTCCATGAACAAGTCGACTTATCGCATGTACAAGTCGACTTATCGGTGCTGAATGCGTGTAAGTCGACTTATCCCATGTACAAGTCGACTTGTACACGACTTACACTTACATAACAGTGCATGTTTAGCGCTCGTGTCCGTCAAACGAACAGGCTCGGTTAAAATAGTAACCTTGGTGTAACTCGTGTTCGTTTAACGGACACCCATGTCCGTTTAACGGACATGGCCCTAAAAGCCAAAATGTTGACTTTTTCAATGATGAACAGAAATTAAGTGTTAATCAATGTAAGCTCACCACCACAGTGAGTAAGCAATAATGAGTGTAAAATCAATGATGTTTAACAAGGTAAAGGTATGAATCAAGAAAGTCAAGATGGTCAAGATCAAGGAGACGGTCCCGGGAACGGGCCCCCAACGGGCTCGCCTCCCGGGGCAGTCAGGCCTCAGGGCCGGGGTCCGACAGAAGTCATCTTATCATAAAGAACCGTTTCTTCCCATTCATTGCTCCTTTTAGTTTCATTCCCTAGAGCTATAATATTTTCCCTTCAAAGGTGTTAAGAGGTTGGTAATACAATTTTGAGAGTAGATGCTACATCATCCAGGACCTACTTCCATGATTTCCTAATTGAGGCATTAATCAAAAGCCTGTCTAAAGCCATCTTAAGCCCCACACCTATGCCTAAGTTAGTAGAGGTTAAATTTTTAGAGTTGTGAGCTAAGAAGTAGTATATAAAGTGACATGAGCACGAGAAGCCTTAAAAGGCTCAAAGGAGACGTCAAGAAATGTAGGAGGGTTTGACAAAAGAGGGAAGTCCTTTTATATTAGAGGAGTGGTTGCTAACATAAGTTAGAAAAAGGAAGTAGCCAAACCCAATTACTAACCAAACAAATGATAATGGAAAGTAGCCTAACTAGAGCAAAGGAGAAGGCAACCGAGAATGGAACTAAAGGGATGGGGGAGGATGGAGAAGGAGGAATAAAGGAAATTGAGGAACGAGAAGATAATAAACACAATAGAAGTAGACAAGAGGTACCTAAGGAGAGAAGAATAAAGGGTGAACACTATTCACTACTAAAACTAGGAGAAGCCTCAAGAAAGAAGGAAGTAGATTAAGAAAGAAGGTAAGGTACAAACAAGTATCAAATATGAATGAGAAAGAAGTAAAAAAAACATATAAATCCATACAGATTTAGCAAATACTTGAAGGAGTATGCATTAGGTAGAAAACGTAGAGAGAAGCCATAACTTCTCTGTTTACCAATGTAAATTTTATTTAATCAAAACTCATATCTCTAATAATGTCGAAGCTTATACCTTTACCAACGCAATTTTTTATCAAACCGCATATCACCAACAATGTTGAAGCTTATGTCAACTAGTATTAATTTTTTGAGTTCCATGTACTTACTTTATAGTTAGAATTTTATAGATCTGAAGTACGAGTTAGCATGAAGTGTGTCATCCAAGGGAATAAGTGAAATGTTTTTCAAAGGAAGACATGTCATACGAAGTAGTAGTTTTTTAATTCCCATCAACATATCATCATTCGTCAACTATTTAAGTGTATGAATATTTTTAGGACAAGACAAAAAAACCTTTAAATAGAGGAACCATTAGATGAATTGGAGAGTGGAAAGGTCCCCAAATTAGGATTCTTCATATGCAACCAATTTAGACTATTAAAAGTGTTTATAAATACCTCCCCTATGAATCTTTAAATATGTTCGAAAATTTTTCATTGAAACTCATCTATCTTAATTGATACCTTTTTTTAGTTTATGTCTCCTTTTTAAGTTAGCATGTCTCCTTTTAATAGTTTGATTTGTAGTTTTAATGTCTTTCACTTAAAATATGAGAGGTCGAGTGTTTAACAGTGTTGAGTTAATAAAAAAGGTTAAGGGCCAACCTTGTATCTTTCCCTATGTTAAGGTGGTGATGAAGCTTGAAGCAAAAAGTTACAAGAGTAAACAAATTAATTGATTTTGAAGGGATAGGGATAGACTTAATCACTACTTCCTTTTATCAATATTAAGCATCTTTTTCCTTTTAACAGGGCTTGCTCTGATATGCCTGGGAGGTTTGTGTTTACTATGATAACTTAGATGAAACTCTTGTTAATCACATTCTATCTTTAAATATTAAAAAAATATCTCTATTAATAGGTTAACTCTATCACTACTTTTAGTACCCCATATCTTCTTTTCAAGTAGTTTTTTTACTTAAGAAGCATTAAAAAAGCCTTAAATCTATTTAGGCTTACGCACTAGATTCATCCCTTAAAAAAACTTTCAGGCTAGTATAGTTTGAATGATAAACTTAGAATGAGTTTAAAAGTATCACCAAATGGAGCATATGGATAGAAGAACCAATTTGTATTTGTTTTCAAAGGATGAGAGTTAGTGGGGCTTTAACTAGATTTAAAGGAAGTAAATATGTGCTTCTCTATAAGAGATAGAGGTCAGATTCTCTGTTGATTTCTCATACATGTAATTTATTAGATTTTAAGAATCTATCTCCTTTAAAGGAGTTGTTGATTGAGGAGGAACTTTTGTTACAGGTTTGAGTTATTAATCAACAAGCCTATAAGTCAGTTTACCATACCACGTTATTCTTAAGCAGATCGTCATTGCTAATCTTTCATGTATTTTATAAAGACGGATCTATATACACTTATGTTTGCTTCTTGTAATAAAGAAGATGCTTTCAAAAAGATATAAAAAAAATGGATGCGTAATAAGACACCTATAATATAACTGATTTCCATGGGAATAGAATCAATTATAATAAGTTATAAAACCAAAGAAATTCTAGAGTTTTGAATTCCTTAAGGAACTATATCACTATATCTACTCATACTAATTAAACAAAAGGACTAAATAAATTAGACAATTATAAGAGATAGTGAAATCAGTAATCTAACAAAAATAATGCAAATCAACTAAAGAAGGAAATCAATTTTGGAAATGTCAAGGTTTTAGAGTTCTCTTTAATGGAATTTCAATCAACAAACAAGATTTATTATCTACGTTGAAATAGCAACGAACCTAAAGTTTCTATAGCTTATGTTAAAGAATATTATTATATTTAATTAGGTAACTATGACCTTTTAATGCGTAATTTAACCTAATCAAATTTATTTAGTTAATCTATTTAATTATCACCAAAGTATATGAAAATTTTTTATCTAGCATTAAAATCTTTATTCTTCCAATACACAAATTATATTTTAAATTTTGTTCCTTTATGCAATCGCTAAGATTGAATATATAATGGTTAGGCATCAACTTAATAATTAAGAACAAGAGAATAAATTCAACTAAAAAAATAAATTGTGTGTTGATAATTTCAATTTTCTTTTCAAGTTATATCCCTAATCCTAACTAGGGTTTCTAGCCACTAAATATAATTAAAAAAACACAAATAATCAATCTTAACATAAAAAAAAAGAATAAAAGAAAATATATAGAGAAGTTTTCATTAGATCCTCCAACCTTGCTTTGACCATCCTTTAATGTTAAGAAAGACTAGAACTATAAAAAACAAAATAAGGTAGCTCTTAAACACCTTCCAATAATTCCTATGTTAAACCTAATACATGTATTTATAGTTGAAGTTATAAAAACATAGTTTTAGACTATTTGAACTTGAGAAATAACACATCATCATAAGTTGTGTATAAGAACTGGTACTGAACTAGAATCAATATTGGCATTGATTTTGTTAGAGAGCTTTTAGTTATTGTAAAGTTATATTTAACAGATTTTTACATGATGTTTTAACCAACACTGATTTAGTTTTGAAAATCCTTGTGTAAAAAACAATAACAAGTCTAGCACTAGTCATATGTAACATTTTGGCGCTGATTTTATTATGCTTTTCAACCTTTTTTTATGTTTATGAAAGATATGTAAATATCTTCGTGCATGTATGATGCTTATTATGTCCTTTTCCACTAACATCTTTTTTTTTTACATCTTTGAGCTAGAGTTGACCTCTGATGTCTTTTACAATGTTTTTGCTCGTCTTCTTATCTTCTAAATGACTAAAATATCTCTTCGACTAGAAAATGGTGGAGAAAGTTGCACTCAAATTTGTGTTTATCTCTCAAACTTATCACCTATAAGACATAAGCAAACATAGGGAAAACATCATATAATTCATATAAAAGTGTCAAATACTAAATAATTTAACTATAAAGAACATGTAAAACATCAATATATCAAATTCTCTATACTCTACTCATTGCTTTTTCCCAAGAAACCACAACAAATAAACCCCAACTACTAACATAGACTTAACTAACTAAACCTAAAATTAAATTTCACTTTTGTAGGTATACAATGAATTTATCAGGTCATAAACCTTTAATCCTTCTGATGTTCCTAGTGGAGAAGTTATAGTCCCTTGAAGGTATACCAAATGCTACCCACAAATATTGATCCAAACTTATTAGTTAGCTTTAAAGTTAAAAACATAACCAAACATGAAAAGAAAATCAAAATTATAACCTCAACATATGAATCACACGAATTAAACAAACACTAAAATAAAACCCATTCAAATTCTCATAAATTCACCCTATATATACATAAACTTACACATGACATTATCCTCAATATCCAATAAATAAGACCTTGAGAGTATACATGAGAGACAAATATGGTTTTTTTTTTTCAAATATGGTATAATGTTTTTTCCTAATTTCATGCATAGTTGGTAAGGTAGAATCCATGACATGCCATCACACAAATACCCAAAAAAGAAATTCAACTAAAAATTAGTAAAAATAAAAAACTATAAAAATAAAATAATTTAATGTTAGAACATTGGGTTGTTTAAAAAAAAACTTCTTTATGAGTCTTTTTGCTTGACTGAATCGCAAAGTGGGATTAGTCATTGAAAAAAATTGTGTGAATGTTATTCACTCTAATACCCTTGAAATAATGCTTCAGTCACTACTTATTGACCATGAGTGGCCTCCCATCTGTAGCGTCAACTTCAATGGAACCATAAGACTACACCTTTGTTTCAACAAATGGTCAAGAATATCTAGACTTTAATTTTCCTAAAAATAAGGTAAAACAGTAATTAAAAAGTAGAACCTTTTATCCACTTTATATTCTCTCCTTAGGATATTTTTATTATGGAATGCCCTAGATCTCTCTACAAAATTTTAAGCATTTTCAAAAGAGTCTCTTAAGAACTCATCTAACTTATTCAATTGGAGCATAATCTTCTCAGTAGTGAACTTAAAGTCAAAGTTGAGTTTCTTTACCACCCTTAAAGCTATGTTTAATCTCAATTGAGATGTGTCAAGACTTGTTGAACACTAGTCATTATAGGGATATGCTTAAGGGAATCTTGGTAATTGTTCTATAAGCCAAAAAAACATCATCAAGTTTCAATGTCAAATCCCTCCTAAAAATATTGACCATTTTCTCTAAAATTATTTAAGCTCTTAGAGAAAAAAATCTTAGATATAAAACAATCATTTGGTAGATATGTATCTTTGCTAATATGTTTTTCTTTAAGCAAAATGGTCTTAAGATTTCATGCAATATGAATGATATTTCAAATATTAAGCCTTTATTGATAACATAGGCATAAGTATTACCCATATTAGGTGCAAGGAATTCTCCTTCTACTAAGACAAACAATTTATAAATACCTAGCCTTACAAGCTCTATCATAATGAAAAGATCAGACTATTTAGGTGCAATTTTTACCCTAGCTTTAATTTTCTGTAATATATTCATTCTTGTCAATACCAAATCTTGTGTATGGGGTTTCTTATTATTATATTTTCTAATCCTTTACTAGTATGTGACATGCTTTTGAAATGAATTATCTTTTTTCTTATCTAGTAAATTTAGCTTGTTTTTCAATCCCTCTTCGTTAATATTTTGCCAGTAGTTAATCATCTTTAAGATTTTCACACTTAAATCTACTAGGAACAAAGCTTCCACTCTAAAACCCAAGGTAAAAGGTGATTAATCTTTTGAGGTCTTAGGCCTAGTACAATATGCATAAAGAATATAGTGTGTTTAATAACTTAAGCTCCCTTATACTTTTTCACTCTAGTGTATAGACCTTGGAGGATATTTATATTCATCACTTTTTCCACATTATTAATCAACGAATGTGTAACAAATGCAAAACCTTACTTGATTTTTATCCCGTTATAAAATTACAAAGCTTTTTTGATAATAAATTAAGGATTGTTATTTGTAATGATAGCTAAAAGGACCCTATAGCAACTGATTATATTCGCTTTAAAAAATACTATACAATTCTAGTGGTGGTGGTATATATTCGTTTTATACCTATATAGTAAAGTAGTCAACTGACACTAAAATGAACTTAATATGGCATAAAGCTACAAGGAAAGGGCCCAAGATATCTATCTCCGACTAAGTAAACACTACTAAACTGGAAATATGTACCTGATCAGTTATAGGTTTATAATGCAAATATGAGTGTCATTGGTGGTTATCATATTTCTTCATATAATATTAGGTGTCCTTCTTTAACATTTACTAGATGTACATTTGCTTGAGTAATTTTTGGGCCAATATAAAGGCCCTTTAATATGATCCACATTCTCCTTTATAACACTCCCTTATAATCTAAGGTACTTTAAATGAGTCTACATAATGCAAGTAAAGCAAATTGAATGACCTATAATAAAGTTTCTTTTTTATTAGTATGTATCTCGTAACTTTTTACTTGATCTTCCTTACTTTCTTAACATTTTCAAGGATCTTTGCATGTCATACATATTCTTTAATTTCCCTCTTTTATTTTTTCTTTGACTGGTCAACATTATTTAATTGAGCTTCTAATTACATAGGTTAAGTAGGATTGAAATGGGTCAAGCAACCCAAATATTTTTTCTTCAAATTAAGCCTAGCTTGAAGATTGATTAGCCTTAGGCTATTTAGCCTAAGCCTTAGCTTAAAGTCGATTAGGCTTTGAGTGACTTGAGTTTGAACCTAGGGATGCCAATAGCCCAGCTCGACCCAACTTTATATATTTTTTAAAAAGTTAAAAATGACATCATTTTTTATGATTCGATAGGGCTACGGGCCTGGTCAAGCTGAGCTTGGCCCATGGTCATGTCAACCTGGGCCAAAATAGAGTTAGGTCAGGCAGGTCGGGTCAAAATTAACATTCCTATTTAAACCTACTAGAAGAAACATTAGTTTAAGGGGTCTCTTGTCTTAACTCCCTAAGGTTCAATTACTGAACTTTTGGGAAAGTTATAAGAAATAGGAGAAGATTATGAGAATTTTCTAGCTAGAAACAAATACTTAAAGCCATTGCATAGTAGATTGACTATACCTACCATATGCATCTAAAATTTAAACATACATTTTGTCAACAATTAACATCAATTTAATATATTTTTTCTTTACATAAACTACACGTCTCTACCTAATTCCTCACTTCTCATTTTACTTAGAAAAATCACACATCTCTATCAAATCCTAACTAAGAGGAGAATAAAGTGATCCTTTCCTAGTCTATAAAGCAAGATTTTGCTAAAATATAAAGTGGTTTGTTCTTATGGAATAAAGGAAAACTTAAAATTGGGAGAGAATAATTATAATTAGGAGACTAACTAAAGAGGCACAAAATAGTCATAGAAAAGGGATAAATAAAGGATTTAGAGAATATGTAAATAGAATATTAAAGAATTTTTAGTTTCATAATTATGCTTTGCAAAGTGAAAAAAAGTAAAAGCCTCATACTTGAGAAATAAAGAACAATATAGAGTAAGAAGAAAAGATATAGCCTATGTACAAAAATAATGATGGTCAAGTTTTAAACTAGGTCAGGCTTAAGATGTGTAAGTTTGAGCCTAAACTAAAACCTATATTTTTTTTTAAAAAGCTTTAGCCTAACTTAAAGCTAGTTAACTTAAGTTAATCTTCTTGACCTTAGACCAAATCATGCTCTTTTTGTTATCACTACATTTAGGTCTATCTCCTCAAAAGACTCCACCTTTTTAAACTTCTCATACCCCACTTGGATAGATTTTATTTCAAGGCATTATCCTCTCGAGGGACCAACTATATGTTTGTAATCATAATGTGGCTCATTTTGAGATATTTCATATTGTACTCCTGAATGTTCTCCTCTTTGTCTTGAAAGGTTCCAATGATTTATTTCACCAATAAGTAAGAGTCTAATAATATCTATAATTCCCTCAACTATGAAATTATGGCCAACCTTATTTTACATACAACATTTTATACTCCAACTTATTGTTTAAGTCCTTGAAGATTCTTTTGTGTATATTTTATTTCTACATCAAATGGTCATTTGATCATAACTCTTACCCCCAATTCCTTCTCCAACATTAGACTCATTAGTGAATGTAACCTATGTTGTTGTTGGCTTTATTTCTTTTTTTTATTCCACCGGTTAACCTATAAATTCCATCAAGAAGTTAGAGATCACCTATGACTTCAATGACATCCTTGGTATATATAAAAGTTTCATAGATTGGACCAATCATCTAGAGGAATAAAGTTTGTATAATATTTTGTGTTAGGGAAAATTTGTAACCATCTAGATAACATAAGAATAGAAATAAAGTTTAATGTTTCTAGATTAGACCACTAGCTTTAGAACACGTTTTCTAACTTTGCATATCTTTATTCAAACTAATATAGTATATCAGCTTCTATTAGATTTTTTCTTCCCTCACCATGATTGAACTAACACTCACCCTAGAACAACTAAGTAAAGAAGATCAAGGTGTGGATAGTAGTGTTGGTTATAATAGATAAGACTTCAAGTGCTTAAAGAACAATGGACACTCTAAATCCCAACTGAAGTTCATTTCTTACCTATATACTCAAAAAAAGGTAAGTATTGTTTTGCTACTTTGGACAGGAATAAGCTCACTAATTTTCCCATTAGCCTCTAGACTTCTTTAATAGAGAATGACGGTTATATGGTTTGTACTACCTCTATTCCCCACCTTGAAGCTTAAGAACTTCCTGTCAATACCTTAAACAAATACTTATGAGGTTTAACCTCCACCATAAGTTTTATAAACAGTCCCAAACTATCTTTAAGTATGTAATATGACTCCTCTACTTCTAGTTTTAATGATTATATCACCAAATTTTCCCTTTACACTTGTGCCTCTAAGGGCCTTAACACCATATTGACTAACCTATAATAAATTTCCCTTACACTCTTCAACCTGAAATACATCACTTGATAAACATAAGTTCCATTATAAGTGAAAAACAAAGTCTTCATTACAACTAAACCGTATATAAGATTTTTGTTGTAACAAAAATATGAATTTATGAAACAGGAATTTATGGCCTACCATTGTGTCACTGTCTGGTTAATTTTAGGAAAAGGATAGTTATCTTTTAGGTAAGTGTCATTTAGGTTTATAAAGTCTATACATAAATGTAATCACATATAAAGTTAGCCATTAACGATTTTTCATTTCCTACTCAACCACCATTTGTCTCTCTTAAGATAAAAGCTTATTTCTTTTTCCTAATAAGCCTATAATCGAGATCAACCTTTAACTTATACACTTGTGTCACCAAATAAAATTGTCTATATGGTCCTTCATTAATGACTTTATAGATGTTCTTTCGATTGTATCTCTCACCTTTACAATCTTTGCTTCTCTAAGATCTCTCACATTCACCTTAACAAAATCTCTTGCCTGCTGTCCCTTTTTCTCTTTCTTCAAATCTCATAAATTTATTTGACAAATCTTAAAAATTGATTAGCCTTTAAGGATGCCAGATAATATTGCTCAGTTATATTTAGGTCCTTGTATACTTTGGCTAAACTACTATCAGTCAGAAATTTTACCAATAATTAATAGGGATAGTACAATCCCAAAGAAAAAAAAGAAAGGATCTTCCTATAGTGATGTTACAAGCCATATGTCTATTAACCATAAGGAATTTTACAAACCTTTTGGCCTTCCTAGGCTGAGCCTTTAACTTCAAAAATAGTGTGATCTTTCCTAATACATTAAAAACAAATACAATGGTTTTGACACAAGTCTAGTGTTGATCTTAATGAAACCCAAAGCCCTAAATCTTTCTTAAAACAAGATGTCAATGAAGCTACCAATGTCGATCAAGATCCTCCTCACCTTATAATAAATTACAAAACTATCACATCGTCGTTAGGATGAGTAAACTTATGATATTCTTCTTAAAAAGTAAATTTCTAAGATATATTTTTCTCTTTGATTCATATCTTAATAAAAAATTTTGGCTTGTAAATATAAATTTTCAATTGGGTTCTACTCTCCGTCAAATTTTTCTTGCTATAGAGTTGATAACTCTAACCCTGGCTAATATTCCTGTACATCTGTTATCACATTCCATTGAATGAGATTGATCACAATATTTTCCATCATCTCTAAAAAACTTAAAATATTAGTAATAAATTTCTCCAATTACCCCATTTTCAATAAGGAGTTTATAAGCTTTCATAAATCTTGTCATTCATTTATCTCACGCCTAAAATCTCAGTAGAAACAAATAAACAAACTTATCTGAATGTCTGTATTTAAGCTTGCTCATTAACACTTCTGAAGGATTTATGAGGTCTTTTCTTTTAGCATGGTTGAGGATATATTTTATAGACACATTTAATTATAAAAAGGAAGTACCTATAAAGTTATGAGCTCTCTTTCCCTTTTTAATGTTTTCCTTTGCATGGACTCTCTCCTAATGAATTGTCCCATAGTTTTCTCTCTATCTCCTTTTTTCCTTTAGAATGACTGCTCAATCTTGGGTAACCCTTTGCTTTCTCTAAGTTGACAAAGCTTTGTGACCACTCTTATGCATACTCTAGAGTTTATAACTTACCTATCAAAAGGGATCTTCACTCGATACAGAAAAGTTCAAGCTTGATAACTGAGAAACTTCCATATTGAACATCTTGATACACTATATGAGGCTTTCTCCCTGTTTTTTCATCATATTAAAAAGGGTAGAGGAGTACTTGGAACTTATCTTACTATTATCATGGTAAGCCGCAAATATATATTTGAGCTACTCAAAGCTTCATATTCACCTATTTAGAATGGTATGTAACCAATCCTTTGCAATTGTCACTAAATTAAAAACAAAAAGGCTTTACATATTATGACGTCTAAAGTTCCTTACAAGTCTATTTTTTTAATACCAAATAGCATGATTAGTGGGATATATTATACTATTATATGAATCTAAATTAAATAGTTTAAATTTTAATAGGGGTGGCTTGCTCATGATCTTATAAGTAAAAGGATTTTTCAAATCTAATTAGGTCTTACCTTGTGAAACTTTAAAAAAGGATTTTTCAAATCTAATCAGGTCTTACCTTGTGAAACTTTAAAAGGATCAGTGGTGCCTTTGCGTTCCTCCATTAAATAACCAAAAATGGTAAAGTTTTTCTTATGTCTACAGTTCTTTAGACTCTTGATGCTATTATTATCTGCTCAGTTAGCCTTATGACACTTTGATGTTAACGATTTCTTATGTTTGATGATATTATTAGTCTTATTTGTTGATCTAGGAGTTTCTTATTACTAATGTGGCATATTCATAAGTTCTTTGACTTACTTTTACAAATTAAAGAACATATCACATTGGTCCTTCGAATTAGTTATGGTTACCTTCCTATTAGGGGATTCTTGTTGTCGTTGATCTTTTTATAGTGAAAATTTTAAAAATTCTCATCTTTGATCCTAGATTTTTAATTAAATTTCAATAAATAGTGCTAGAGGTTAACTAGCCTAAATAGGAGAATCGTTGTATATAAACTTGGATTTATTACAAGGGTTAGAATTGGTTAAGATTTAGAGGTAAAAGATTTATCTATTTGTTTTTGAAAGGTAAAGTAAAATTGTATTAGTGTGAGTCTCCTGAAAGAGTTGTCAACTTATAATATATAGGCAACCAAATCATAAGAAGATAACAACAACTGGCATTTCATTAATTACTTAATAATTACATAAACAACTTGAGTTTGTATTATTGAATTCAAGCATATGAGTCTTATCGTGTTCTATGCATCCAATGTACTAGTTAAATCTATTGCTTGCCGCTTAAGTTATTTGGTCTTATTATTGCTTAATTTTTCCCTCCTCGCTAGCTTTACCTATCACTGATAGCTTCTAAAATCTTTATTTTTAACTTTTAAGTTTTGTTTGATTCCCAAATCTAGGCCCCATCATGTGGCCATGTTTCTCATTATCTTGTTCCCACTGAGGTCAATTATAATGCTTTCCATTATCCTTGCAAATGTGCTCAAGCAAATTGTATTAATATTCATTTGTTTATACTTAAACATCCTTTGATTTCTTTCTCTCGAAACTTTATAGACACATGTGCATAAGGCTAGCTTAGAGAGAATGTGATGATAAGATGGTAAGGAAGCTCTATTAGAGGTCCTAATTGTTGGATCTTGAATTTTCTAAATTTCTTAAATAGTTATTTATGTTTATTTGTTGGTTTATTTTTTATTTTATTTTATTTTTGGAAGGATTAGAAATTGAAATTAAAATGAAGGTTAGGATGAAGTTAGAATTAAGTTAGCTTAAGTGGTGGTTAGAGCCATATAAGACAAAACAAGGGCAAAGGTGGAAAGCCCAAGTGAAGGAGGGGTAATTTTGGAAGAAAAGGAGTAGCAAAAAGGGCAAAAATTAGAAGAGAAGAGGAAGATCTCGTGGAAGCCAAAGAGAGGAAGAGATAAAATATGAGGGAGAAGAGAAAGAAGAAGAAAAATCGAAAAAGCTAGGGAAAAAGGAGGAAAATTTCGTGGGAAGAAAAAGAATCAAGCTTTCCAAGGTAGGTTCATCATCATCTCTTTGCTTTAGTAGAAAGAAATGGGTTGTTGTGTTATGATGAAGAAGTTCTAGAGAGAGAAAGGGGTTCGTATTAGAAGAAGATTTGAGAGAACCCACTTGATTTTTGGGTTTCTAAGCTAGGTTTTGAGCTTTCTAACCTAGATGGACTATGGGTAGGTTAAATTGGAGCTTGATTAGGGTTAATTTCATTTTTTGTGATTATGGAAATTTGGGGACTTTCTAATTGAATTGGAATTAACGGAAATTTTGGTTGTGTTAGGAAATCAAGAACCTACCTAAGAGCAAGAGGAAAGGCACCATTGAATTTGAATTTTTCCAATAGTACAAGGTGGGTAAATTATTTATAGTTGTTGTGTAATATGAGCAAAATGCCTTATATGTGTATTGTGTGCTAAATGGCTTGTTTGAATTGTTGTGATGTTGAAATTTCATTATGATGTATGACATTGTGATAAAACCATTGAATTGTGTGTATGATTATGTTATGCCATTGAATTGAATCATGGCATTTTGTATAAGAAAAAGCATGAGAAAATGCAATTTTGAATGATTGAATTGAAGCATGAAATTTGATTATGTTTGGGCAAGAAGGGAACCGTTTTGTAGTCACGTGCACGCCGACAAAAGCCTTCTCCCGGCTGCCCGCTTGTGGCCCACGAGATCCAAAAAATGGACTCGTTTTATTCACGGTGTAAACTTTGGTTTCGCTGTTTTGTTTCACGGAACCCTCAAGCCATTTGGTTTTGCATTTGCATTTTGATGTGCTAAGCTATGCTTTGAAGTGAATTGCATCCAATGAGTCATATGTGATGATGTTTTGAATTATGAAATGTGAATTGAATTGTAAATGTTGAACTTTCATTGTGATGTGTATGCCTATATGAATGTGTATATGTATATATATATATGGTTGTTTGTGTGGCTCATCGCCAATGGCTATAAATATCTTAGCCACTGAGCTGTGAGGCTCAACCTAATATTTTTTCCCACTCCTTAGGTGCAGATCGAGAAGATCAGTAAATCCTTACAAGGCATTTGGACAATTCCGAGAGAGTTAGCTTTTGTACAAAGTTAGTAGCTAGACTTTTGAATAGCTTTACAAGCATATTGAACATTGAACATCCAATGTATTTTTGTAACTTGTGTTAAGATTTGATGAAATGTCGATATGTAATTAAAGCTATGTATGAAAGCTTTGTATGAACTTCATTTTGATTTGGAAATGAATTGAAGATTGAAAAAGTTCCCTTGTGTATGTGCTTATTTGTCTTGTAGTGTACAATACATATTTCAGGTTTTCATA
>JANKOE010000002.1:39735219-39745432 GCA_026284465.1 Erythroxylum citrifolium | reverse complement strand
TGAATGCAATGAAATCTATCAGTCTAACCCAATATTACCATAATACCCTTTGCTACCAGTAACGGGATGTTACAATAGTGATGTCTCGAGACAGGGGTTAGGGTGTGTACTCATACAGAATCATAAAATGGATCCACAACAACTTCTTAAAGGGTAAAAGATCATGGGAAGTCAATACTAAAACCAATACATCTTGTTTTTATCACAATTTTTGAAATTGATGAAATCTTTCGCTCAGGACATATAATGTAGAATTGAGAATGGTAAGATTACCTCCTTTTGATTTGATAATTAGAGTAAAATTAGCCCTTAAATAGGTCAAACATAACTCCAAATCTGAGCATTTCATTTCCTATTAACTCCAAAATAAGCTTCATAGTTAGAAAAACAATTGGGTAGTTTTTTTTAATCTATTAAGTTGTATACCAGACTATTTTCCTAAAAAAGGTTAGGAGGATTACTATGTTTAGAGAAAACATTCTTTAAGTGATTTCACCAATGATTCCCATAGACCAATCTTTCAACCTTAACTTTAGAGAATTGCTTAGTATAATGTTTGTGAAAAAAATACTCTTAGAATCTCCTTCCTTATGTGACTTATTTACAAAAAAAAAGTTGAGTATGCTAGACAACCTGAGCCTTGTTGTAAAACCCCAAACATTTCCTTTCATTGAATATAAATTTAAATGTTTGGTGAATAGTATTTTTTGATGAATTTGGTGAATAGTTCTTTTGATGAATAGTAATTTTTGGGGGACCCAACGACAAAATATTGAAAATTATCCGAAAAAAGTATTAGAGTCCAATGATAATGAAACAAATCAAAAGTAAGTCTTGGATGGATTTCGGGAGTTCCAAAAGTGTAAGGCTAAAATTTTTAAAGCATCCAATCAATAAGTATTGACCCTAATTCAAGTATTTCAAGGTCAATTTGATGATAAGCCAGTTGTGGAATATTTTTGGGATTTAATTTTGTTAGTTGGTGAATTAAATGCATTAAAGGGCAATTTAATCATTTTAGATATTGTTGGTGGAAGGATGAGTCATTAGAAGAGAACCAATCGGAAGGTGACATGTGGAATCCATTGAATGAGTGTAAAAAAGCATAAAGTAAGACATTTAACTTCATTTTTTAACATAACCATGAGTGTTTGAGACAGAGTAAATGTGAGAGACCAAAAACAAAAGTGAAAAGAAGATAAGCAAGTGAGAAGGTTGGCCAAGGAGAGGGGAAGAAGAGGGCTTCCATTGTTAATGGTTTTTTTATGGAGATTTGAAGAGATCTTGATCAAGTGAAGGTGTTCAACAAATACCCAAAAGATTGGAGGACAAAGTGGTAGGTTTTCTTAGCTTAAATTCCTAATTTTTGTGGGTTTTTAGTGTAACATCCCGTTCCCATATTAAGGGTTAGGACCCAAAATTTTGGTACATGTGAGCTCAAAGGGAAATTAAGACAATGCATTTTCTTGTTCATGCATCATGTTAGCATATATGCATATAAATATGGAATGTTTTCGTATAAAAAGTGGTACATGCATTCATTGACAAATTTCGGGTATAATTGACATTAAATGTGATTATATTGAAAATGAGGAGTAGAAGGAGTAGAAAGAGTGATCTTGGTATGACTTGTGATAAGGAAAGATTTAGAAATAAAATTGGTAGTGATCTGGAAAATGTTGACTAAGTATGCTTCGGTCTGTTAGCCATAACTTCTCCTCTAGTTGTCCAAACGAGATGATTCTTAATTTGGATTAAACTAGAAATGTATGGCTACATTTCTTATGAAGACATCGAATTTCAATTATGTCTCTAAGAATTTCAAAAGTTGTCATGAAGTTAAGAATTTGGTGCAGTACATTGGTGTACGAATGAGAAGTTCGTCTTTGGACTTTAGGGACAAATTTGGGATTGATATAATATATATTTTGGCAAAGTTTCCTTATGAAAAGTTGTAGATATTTCTTTTATCTTTCCAACAGTATATAGTATGAAAATTTTGGATATCGAAGTCAGAAGTTATGATCCTTATGAGTGGAGACATTATGGGCATAAAAAGCAGACGATAAAAAGTGATGGGAAGAAAAGCAAACAATAGAAAGTGAAGGGAAGAAAAGTAGACAATAGAAAGTGAAGGGAAGAAAAGCAGACGATAGAAAGTGAACAGAAGAAAAGTGAAAGGAAGAAAAGTGAGACGATATAGATGTTAGACGATAGAATTGGCCTTTACGGTCTTCATGAAAGTTGTAGATCTAGAAGTCCTCTTTCCAATGGTCTAAAAACAAAGTCAATCCAGCATCTTTAGCAAAAGTTATAACATTCGCACTGAGACATGTACATTACCAGTGAGGGCATAAATGTGTTGGAGTCTTTTGGCCATAACTTCTTCTCTAGACCTCCAAATGACCTGATTCTTGAACCATTGGATTCTTAAGACTTTGCTCTACTTCTCCAACAAAAATTGAAGCTGTCTGAATTGTGGAGAGAGATTAAGTGAAAAGAGTGAGACGGGTACAGTGAGTGTGTTCTCCAATCATATGAACTGGTGGTATCTCACTGAACATACTTCAATATTTTGATGTTTTCTGAATCAGTAGAGGTCGAAATGAGATGATTTCTGATTCGTGGTGAACTAGAGACATGGAGCTACAAATGGTATGAAGGACTTGGAATCTGATTCAGTCTCTAGGATGTTTAAAATTCATATGGAAGTTATGCATAGTATACTGTTATGGACAAGAACAGTCCAAAATGTTTGAAGTGTATCTTCTGAATCACTGAACCAAATGGAATGTTTTCGGTGGCATTAGAAACTTAAGACAATGGAGGATATTTTCTTCTAGAAAGTGTTATGTCAGAGTGTTTAAGGATATTTTTGGCAGGACACTTAAGTTTAAAAGAACATAAGCCGATAAGGAGGGATAAAATGGACTTTTCGGACTCATTAAGGGCATAATTGGAAGAAGAAGTGTTGTCTTGCTTATATAAGAAGAAGGAAACGTGAATGGGAGGATAAGCAGCAGTGATTTATGAAAATAAGTAAGAAAGAGAAAGAGAGTTGGCGGTTGAGAGAAAAGAAGAGAAAACAAGCTAGGGTTTTAATTTCCTTAGCCTTCAAGAGAGATTTTTAAGTTGTTCAAGAAGAGAAAAAGTAAGAGGAAGAAAAGAGCTTCCATTTGAGCTAAAGATCTCTTTTTGGTAAAGAATCAAGGTAAGATCTTTTTGACTCTTTTGGATTTTTGGAAGGATCCTAGTTTGCGGAGGTTTGAAAATGCTTGGGTTTAAATGTTCTAGAATCAATTTTAGTGATTTTACATTTGTGAGATTTTTAAGTAGATTCCTATTGAGTGAGATTTGGTTTGTTTTAGGAAACCAAGAGAAATCCTACCCATGAACAAGGGAAAAGATAATTTTGACTTGGAGTTTGCAAGTAAACTAGGTAGGTAATATATTTATGGTTATTGTGTAAATGGGCAAAGTGCCTATGTGTGTACATATGTTTAAAATTGCTAAGCCATGAACGGGAATTTGGATATTATGAGATCATATGAGGTTAGAAAAGAGTAAAGAAGAAATTAAATTATGATATAAAGTAAACAAGTGTTCTTGAGGAATAAGCTAGATGCATGCAAAAGGGTAAAAGATTGAAAGGAGAATTTATAAATGATCATGTATAATGAAGTGTAATTCTAAGTTCAATGAGACATACATGAATGACGAAATGGGAATGAGCTTAATATGTGATTTAAAGCATATACCCGGGATTGTCATTGAACATGCAATGTACATAGATAAATGCTTATGTGTGTGTGCAATTATTGATGAGTGTGAAATTTGTGTTTTGCATACATAGGTTGTGCAGGTCAAGTGTTCGCACTTAGACGTTCCCAGAATCTGAAAGCAAATGCTAATGTGGAGCGTAATGTGAGTAGACCGAGATGGTCTCACTTTATTGTTTGTTATTTGATTTCTTGTATTGATTGACTACTTAATGCTTATATGAATGTGATTAATTGTGTTAGGTGCTTGACAGATGGTCCGATGATTGTGTTGTATGTATATGATATTGAAGTGATTGCTAAATGTTTTCTGAGTGTGCAATTGCATGCAAGTGAATGTGTAAATTCTCAACTACATGTTGAATGCCAGACTACAGTCCGATGACAAGTGAATATGACTCAATAAGTGTATGCAATGTAAGTGATGCATTCCATTGCATGAATGCATGAAATATAAAGGCAGTTGTGACCGGAGTAGCCAACGATCAGAGCTACAAGCTCAACATCTGATAAAGAGCTTAAAGCTCAGAATGTGATTAGAGCCTCAGGCTCAATTGTGAATGCGCCTGGTATCCACTAAGGGATATGGGACAGAATATGCTACAGCTCGATGTCCACTAAGGGATACGAGCGAATAAAAAGGCACTCGGTCATAACGACAATAATCAATGAAAGTGAGTCTCATGTGCATTGCATATGTGTATTATGAAGGATTAAGTGTATTGAATGTGAAATAATATGAATATATGAAATGTGAAATAAAGTGAGATATGTGAATTGTGTGTTATGTGTTTGGGTGAGCCATCAATGATGATGACTCACTGAATTCGCAAAACTCCCTCAAAATTTGCAAATATTTTTCAGGATTCAGAAGAATACCCCGTTAGGCCAACGGGAGTATCCCTACAACATACAAGTGAAGATTAGAGGTCGGGATCAGTTTGCGTCTGCATTGCATTTCTCTATTCTGTATTAAATTGATAGTCCACAACTTTTGTATACAATTATATTTTGAAATGTCTAAGGTGTTTGTAATTGTGAAAGGGTCCAGTTGGCGATATAGGAATTTTGTAAATTCCACTGTATGATTGAAAAGGGGTTATGCCCTATGTGATTATGGTCTTCCGCACATTGTGTTTTGTGATTTAAAAAAAACACTGATTTCTGTTTGATTGAGTGACTTAGCACATCACCCTCGCGGGGCACGGACTCAGATATCACCGTCGATGTCAGGTTCGGGTCTTGTGGGAGTGGGGTGCTACATTTATTTGGTATCAGAGCCCATAAGTACTATCTTATATGGGCATTTTGAATTATATGTTAAATTGCATGCATTCTAGTCATGTCATAGCAGACGGTAGCGACTAATCCCTAGTCTGAGTAGCATGATTATGAGTCACACGCCTGAGCATGTGTTAAATGTATAAGCTGATAGAAACTGCGAAGGGAAAAGTGATGTTATGTCATAATATGAGTAAGTGGAGGTTGTGAATACCTAGAAATGAAAAATGGTATATGATTGGGTATAACAGAAAAAGATTTAGCACAATCATATTGGTGAATGTAGTATGGAATACGATGTCGATATTATACCATGATGATATATCCTCGGATGTGAACCTAATGTGATTGTATTGTTGTAGATCGTTGGAGGATGATAGTGATATGAGTATAAATGATGAGATTAAAGTGTATGAGCCAAGTTGAAGGAAATTGAATTTTCCTATGACCTTGGAAGGTTAAACTTGGACAAAGAATGATTGTGTGATTATTGTAATACGAGTTTATGATTCAATATAAGAGTATGTTTGTGGAATTGAGATTAGAATGCTATAATGATTATGCCTCTACAACTCTGAAGCGGATGAGTGTTTTCATATGAAAGATAAAATGAGTGACAATAGGAAGATGAGACAGAAATGGGGAAAGAAAGGAATAATAGGAGAAAGAAATAGAAATGAACGAATTTATATGAGATGGATGATATGTAGTAAGGAGAAGGCTATCAATGCATAAAAGATATGATTTTAGGCGAGAATGAGAAAGAGATAAGCAAAAGCCCCCAAGGTCAAGTTAATTTGTTACCGTGAGTACATAATTGCTATTGGGATTATTATATCAATTGAGAATATTGGGCACATATTTGTGCGAAATATTATAGAAAGCAAACTAAGGCTTAATGAATATTATTAGTTGTAGTTCTCATAGCCCAAAAGCCTTATATGAATTGGAGAAATACATGAAAGTGTTGAGAGTAATCCATAGAGGACAGATTGATGTTGTTAATGATGTTACTATAGGTGATGAATTTTTTTGTGAAAAAAAGGGGTCTGAACCGTGACACAGTCCCCACGATCGAGAGCAGATACAAAAGGAAATTTTTTGTCCTGAATCAAATGAGATTAAGGTAACTTGAATATAAGTTATTAATTGATGAATTGTCTCAAAAGACATCTCTGGAAAAGAGATGGAATGATCTTGATGATTTATGTCAAGGTATTAGAGTAAATGAAATTGTTTAGTGCCCTATAAAGCCTCATTTCAAGGGATGTTCTGATCATGTAAGCTATGGAACAAATTGATCCTACTGGGATATTATGTATAGTTGAAATTGATCTTCTCGAGGTACTAAGAATGACTGATAAGTAATTATGGAAAATAGTTGATTGATAAGTTTCATGAACAACATCAATGATTGTCACAAGAAATCTTCTTTCAAAGAAGAATGTTCCTAAATTGAGTTCAGTTGATCAGGCTATTTAGTTTAATGGTGGTCAATGAAGAAATAAATCAGAAATGAATATGTCAGAAATAAAAAGTCAATAATGGAGTTATATCCCAAGCGGAGATTTAAACATAAGTAGTGGAATATGCTACTGAGATTGTATGTATTATGTTTGATGTAAAGTATCCAACTACGTGAGTGGATTTTTAAATTCGAGGTGACACTATTGCAAATGCGAGGAGAATATAGGTCTATGTTACATTTGATTTAACTATATTCGGGAGATTCAAATTGAATTTGAGGAAGTGAGACCAACATAAGAAATAAAGATTTCAAATAGATTGAAATGTGTGTAGAAACTAGTACGAATGAGCAGGCATTGGAACAAGTCAATGAGAAATCAAAGAAAATCATTAGAGACAAGAAGTCAAGTGAAAGAATGAAAATGACTACCTTATTTGAGGAATTAGTCACTTTAGGAATAACGAAAACAAATTGTGGGCACAAGGAATTTTGAGTTATATCTTGGAATTAACAATGCCTCGATAGCATTATGGTATTGAAAATTTAAGTGACCCTAGTATAGCTGAATCAAATAGTGACTATGATAGACATGATACTTCGAGTGGATTTGAAGAGCAAAGAGTATATTTGAGAAACTTGAGGAAAATTGTGAAAACAATATCAGTGACAAAAAAAAAGAGTTTTGAGGATTTGTGACTTCGATGTTAATAAGATCTTTTGGATTTGGAGATTGTGCAATATATAATGGAGTTTCACATCAGAGAGTAAGATACAATCTTAAACTTTTTGAATGCATAGAGACAATCAAGGTCTTATGAGTTCATCTTGATACATGGGTTAGAATTGTTATGATAGGAATTGCTTTGAGGGCTTGGAGATATTAAATGAGCCAAGTTATTTCTGGAATGTACAAATTTTATAACTTTGAGAAAAATTATTGAGTTTGAAAGGAATGTATCAATGAGTTCCATACTGGTAAAGATAGTGTGTAATCTGACACATTGAATAGACAACTCTATAAAGAAATAGTGCAAATTCAAATATTGAAGTTACCAAATCTAGTGCAATGAAGAGTGCAAAATGTTGAGTGGCATATGGGGAAAAAATGAAGGGGTACTAATTGCATTGACATTTAGATCAATTTTTCTGGAAAGAAGTGAGAAAGCCTAAAAGCTAAGGATTGAGAATTGTGAATTCCTTAGAGGAATTGAAAACAAATGTGAATTTTTTAGGGAAATCGGAAAGATGATGATGGGTGGTAGAAATAAGAAGTATGCGTACCCGATAAGGATGACTGAACGAAGAGATCACTAGAGGATGCACAGATAACAACATACGCTAGTCATCCTTGTAGGAATACGCAGAAATAATATTTAACTGCTAAGGATGTCGAGACAAGTGATTGAGTATTTGAATTGTCAACAGTCTTAACTATCGGGAATGTGTTTAAAGCTTATATTTGGAGTTCATGGGAATATGAGATTGATGTATAACTCCCATTGATTTTGGATATAACAATTGTTATCCTAGTGACTTTATTAAAGTGCTCTATGGGGCATTGTATAACAGAAAAGTGGTTTCTCATCCTTACAATGAGATGAAGAGGGCCTAAAATGGTATAAGGCCATAGTAAATGTGAGATACTATTAGTATCTGAAATAAGAGTAAAGTGATTTATGAACGATAAGTGAGTTAGGTGGATCAACACCTGATATAGTGAAATGGGCATAAGAGTTGAGTGTTTTAACACTAAAGAGAAGTGAATTGTCAAAGGAGAGATGAATGGTTTTTGTGAGTATTACCTTGGCAAGGTGTGCTCAGATTTGGAGAAAAGTATAAGTTAAACCATATGAATTGGTTTTTATGAAAATTTTATGAGTTAGTGTTACTGGTGAAAAAGGGTCTTAGATTCATAATATGTGCATTGTGAATAGGTTCTGAAATTAATGACGTTATCAACAGAGATAGATTGATAGCATACAAAGTAAAAGTTAGTAAGTAGCCTGAAATATGCCGATAAAATAGTCAAGATTATGTGTTAACTGAATCAGCTGTGGTCATTTGGAAGAGTGTATTTAAGTGATGAAGTATATGGGAGATGAAGAAGCATATGAGGAATTATCCCCTTTACTGTATTGATCAATCAGATGAGAATGGTTGAGGGCCCAGAGTTGATTTAGGATACAGTAGATAAGGTGAAGTTGATCCGGAGCTGAATTAAAGCGGCTCAAGATAGACAGAAGAGTTATGTGGATCAGCATCGGAGGGATATGGAGTATAGTGTAGGAGACAGAGTTTTCCTACGAGTGTCACCGTGGAGAGGAGTGTTGAGATTCGGTAAAAAGGACAAGTTGAGCCCTAGGTACATTGGTCCTTATGAGATCATTGAGAGGGTAGGACCTTTGGCCTACAAGTTGGCTTTACCGAATGAGATGTCTCAGTTGCATAATGTCTTTCATGTGAGTATGCTGCGAAAATACCGATTGGATCCGACACTTGTGATACCGGCTCAGGAGATTGAGGTTGCTAGCAATTTGAGCTATATTGAGGAGCCGGTCAAAATTGTGGGATCGCGGACTAAGTAGTTGAGGAACAGGGTCATTCCATTGGTGAAAGTCCTATGGAGGAACCACTCAACTGAGGAAGCAACGTGGGAAACTGAGGAGCGTATGAGGAGACAATATCCTCACCTGTTCGAACAAACAAGTAAGAATTTCGGGGACAAAATTTTTATTAGGAGGGGAGAGTTGTAACATCTCATCACCGATGGGAAGGGTAGAATTGTAATTTGAAAGGGTTTATGAGTGTTTAAAATTGCCTTGGTATGTTCATGCATACTCATGCACGTAAATAGTGAATTTTGCACATATAAATGCTTGTACATACATTCATGACATTTCCCGGTATATTTGATCATAAATGTGATTATTATGAAAAATGTGATTTTTTGTTTGGAAAATTGATTGGAGAGGGTCATTGAGGTTTTAAAATTATTAGTGAATTTTAGTGAATTGTTTTGTGAAATTTTGGGGTATTTTCTGGACTACAAAAAATGCCAAGTGGCGGACTGATTGTTTCCCGGTAGTAGAAATGACTATCCAATGGCACTGAAAATTTAGATACATGATTTTAGGATTTATTAATTTGAGCCATTGGAAATTTTGGGAGCAATGGAGGAGAAATTGGATTTTAATTGGAAAGAAACTAGGTGGGAATTTTAGAATGGCCAAAGGAAGGAGGATTTTTAATAAAAGCATAAAAGCATTGCTTTGCTTTTATTAAAAATCCTCCTTCCTTTGGCTTTCTCGACACTTCTCTTTTCTTAAGGTTTATTTGGTGCTTTAAGTGTGATTTTCTCCTTCTCTCTCGTAGCTTCTTCTCTTCTTTGTTCTTCTTGACCTTGTAACCATTTTTTCCTCTTGGCTTGCCCTTCTTTTGTTCATTGAAAACAAATCCAACCTAAACCTCACCCCCCCTCAAGTTGATGATGAGGATCGTGTATGGTGGTGAAGAGAGTTAGAGAGTTGGTGAAAAGTTTGAAGAGTTGAGGATTTGGAAGCTTAATAGGTAAGAATCATGTTTTATATTATGGTTTTGGAGTTAATTAAATTATTTGTGATGTTTGTACACTAAATTGCATGAAGTTGTGTTTGGTGTTTATGGGTATGTAATTTGTTTGTTTAAT
>JANKOE010000002.1:39671035-39684012 GCA_026284465.1 Erythroxylum citrifolium | reverse complement strand
TCGGTACCGGTTGGTACAGCCGAAACGGACCGGTACCGACCGATATTCAAACCCGGTACTAAAGTTAAAGTACCGATACCAAATTTGGGCCGGTACGGTCCGGTATTCATAACAATAGCTTAGAGGGAGAAGCCGTCTCTTCTTTGGGTGTCGGATGATTGTGATTTTTCTAGCACTCTTCTTATGTACATGAGTTAGATGTTTTTTTTGGAAAATAAGTAATTTATTCATTCCAAAAGCTGTAAAATACAAAGAGAAGTGAAATTCATCACCAACATTTGGAGTATAACATAACATCAAATTACATATTAAGATAACACGTGATGCATTGTTAATATTACGAGAAACAATTAATCAAGAAGGGATGAGTGTCTCAATATTTAATCTAAACTTGGAGGTAAAATCTCATTTAGGTGAATTCGTTGAATTGTTCAGATTTTTTGAATAACTAGATATTTCTCATCATTCAAACATAATGAACTAGCATAGAAAAACCAACCCTACACACCTTGCAATCTTCTTTAGTTTTCTATTTCAAACCCATAATTTAAGATAAACATTACAACCAGTTGAGGCTTTTATCATGCAGATCAAACAAGATGAGAAATTTTCTCCATAGCTGACTTATGTAACAACACTTTGAAAAGAAGTGATCAAGTGATTTTACTTCATAGGTACATAAAAGACAATTCTTATCTAGAATCTGAAATTTAATGCTATCTTTAGTACCCAGCTTTTGAATAGCTGCTAACTAAAGAATGAAAGAATGAGTTTTAGTGGTGCCTTAACCCAAATCAATTTATAACAAGGAAACCTAATGAGTGGACCAAGAAGCAACTTTTTACAAGAAAGAGCATTAAACTTGTGTGAGTTATGTAACTCCCATATAACTTCATCCTGTAGCCTCTAATATGGTAAATAATCTGGCATATTATTTGCAATTGAGCTAATTCCCCTATCTGTGTGATATGGCTAATATTAGAAGTTATTTTGAATAAGTTCTTGCAGAATAGTGTTTTCAGGAATCAGTCTTCTAAGAGTAATTAAATATTGTATATAACATAAAGGCCCAAGAGAATGTCAGTTGTCAAACCAGAATTTAGTACATCTTCCATCTCTAATGTAGTGCTTGATATGAGAAAGCAAGACTAACTTGGTACATAAGATTTGTTGAAAAGTGTAGGAATGAGTACTTTTATAAGAAATGGACTAAATTCTTCTTTGTTTGACATGAAACATATGCACCCGTTTCACCAAGAGGCTTTCCTTATCATGACACATTCTCCATAACCTTTTAACTAACAACACTTGTTTCATTCTGCTAGCAGAGTTGATACCTAACCCTCTATTTTCTTTGGGAAGACAAATGGCACTCCACTTAACTTTGAAGATCTTCTTGTCACTTGCGTTTAGCTCATGTCATGATTTCTCTTATGCTTCTATCAATCTTCTTCAGAACTCCTTTAGGAATAGCTAAGTGAGACATCCAATAAATGTGTAGATACTGAGAATTGAAATAGCTAGCTCGAGTTTACTTCCATGAGACAAAAACCTATTGATCCAAGTAGAAATTCTTTTTTGAACTTTATTAATGAGAAATCTACAGTCAGCTTCCTTAAGCTTCCACGTGGAGATAGGAATTCCCAAGTAAGTAAATGGTAACTAGTGAATGGATAGTCCTGTTTCAGTTATCACCCTTGAGGAGTCAGCAGGGCTTAACTTAGACAAATAAGCAGAGCTTTCTGAGGATTAAATCTCAGTTCAGAGAATTCTTGGATTCTATGTAAAGATGATAAAATAACCCCAATTGAATAAGTTTCATTAGCACATAACATGAGTAAATCATCAGCAAAAGCAAGTTATGTAATATTGAGCTCCCTAAACTAATAATGATATCTAAAAATTGAGCTTTCGTTAATACACGTGTGTGTTATTCTTTAAAGAACTTCCATAGTGATATGGAGAAAGTGGGTTACCCTACCTTATGCCCCTAGCTGCTTGGTAAAGATGTGTTGGTTCCCTATTCATTAATACTGAAAAGGATACTATTGATATGCAAGCATGAACCCAATTAACAAACCTACTAGGGTAACCAAAAGAATGGAGAGAATTAATAATAAACCCCACTCCACAGTATCATAAGCTTTAGTGAAGTTTATCTTGAGAGCACAACTTCTAACATGTTTTTTTTGTTTATAGGCTCTAAATAGCTCTTGAATAATCATTATGTTGTCTTTCATACATCTACCTAGAATAAATGCACTTTGACTAGGATTAATAATACCAGGAAAAGTCATCTTCAATCTGTTAGCAAGAATCTTAGAGATAATCTTGTATAACATATTACAATAAGCAATAGGTTTGTAGTCATTCAGCATCTTAGGATTAGAAACTTTAGGTACTAAAATAAGGAAGGTTTTATTAACTTCTTTGAGTAATCTACCACTACTAAAGAATTCCTGAGTTTCTTTGACCACTGAAACATACAACAGATTTCATTTTTCTCAGGAGATTTATCTAGATGAAAAGAGAACAAGACTTCCTTTATCTCATCACTGGTGACTTCTTTAATTAGAGCAGCTACATTTATAAGATTGATTGAACCTGTCATTCTACTAACTAGACTACTAGGGAGACTTGTAGTGGGTGTAGATATTCCATCTATAACATAAAAATGACTTCTAGACATCTTTTTCAACTCATCTTGATCATTTAAGTTGATACCATCTTCATTATCATGAAAAACAATCTTGTTTCTGTTTCTTCTGTCTTGAATCACATTGAAAAAATATTTGATATTGTTTTTCTCGTGTTGCATCCACAAAATTCTCGACTTTTGTTTCAATTGCTCCCTGTATTCTTCAACAGAATGTAAATAACTACTCAGGTTTGATTTCTCTTTAATCGAGAGAGTGGGATTTATAGGATCTATATCCAATTGCTTTTGAGCCAAAGATAAGTTCTTAAGGGCTACAATTTATTGAATTTTAAAGGGTCTGAGTTATAAGGAGCTTATAGATGAGAACATGGAGGACAGGCCTTTAATGTTCGACCGCTCGAATTTAAGGTACTTATAAAGGTCATTGTTTGATGCATTCGATGAGCATCATTTGTTGTCTCTTAATTCTCTTTTGACTTCTCTAAATCATGAAAGATCAAAGAGTCTATAACAACAAATACTATTCATAACTTTAATATTATCACTAGCATTAAAATTGGCACTTGTACCTAAAGATTTTGTTAATATTCATTATGTTTGCAATGTTCAAGATGTGATTGAATCAAAATGAAATGTTCAAGATATGAATCCATCTCCATAACATATTTATCTTTCTAAAGACTACAATTTCTATTTAAATTTTCAATTTAATATAAATCCTTCAAGTAATTTCACGAATAAGGGTAATGATACTAATCCTTTTACGAGCGAGAAGTTGCAAAATATGTTCAATAATATGGAATTTGTGTTGCGGTCTAAGAAAGAGTTCAAGGAAGCTAGCAAGTTCTTTCATAAAAGTATTTGATTAGTTATTGATCTAGAAAGTAACATGTCAACTATAGTATATGCGGAAGAGTGTCCAAAAGAGGTAGTGAAAGAGAAGTTAAAGACGAAGAGGTCACCCAAAGAATCATCAAGGAGTAGAAGGAATCAAAAACAAAAGGATTCAAAAATAGAAGAATATAGGAGCTACAAGCAGTTGGCAAGGAACAATGAAGACAAATAATTGTCATAAATGTTTGATAAGGTATTGCTTTCAAACTATGGAGTAGATCCAAAATTTAAAATATTTAAAAAGGGGATTACATTTAAAACAGGTATGAAAATTATCCTCTTTGTTTGATTTTTGATTATTTCAAATACTATGTATATGCTAATATGTATACGTGGCGGTCCATGTAGTACTATTAGCAAAGGAGATAACAGTGAGCTATTTTTATAACAAATTAGAAGAATGTGCATTTGATTGATATTTTTGTTAGTTCTAATTAATATTATAAAATTAGGCAAAGTTTGATATTTAAAATATGAATTACCTTTAAAATTATTACAATTTGAATCACATGAATCGAAGAGGAAAGAAACTTGCTCAAATGAAAGAGCATATTAAAGTGAACACAATATCAAAAATTGAAATTATAGGTATCATTAGAGAAATTCGTAGTAATATTATAATCTTGATAAGCTCTAGAATTCAATTAGATTGGTAATTAGATTCATTTTTAGGAAAATAAGTTTTTATTCCACTAAGGATGTTTTAGAGTATTTAACGGATTTTGTCAACAACCTACGGTCGCAGGATAATATGGGAGTGTCATTGCCTGGCTAGGCATGTTGTGCCTTTCCCTTGATAAAAAAAGAGCATATTTTTATTTTTAAAGAAACTACATTAAGCCCCTTATTGTGACACAATTGATGAATTTAATAGGTTGCATTAATTATTAATATTAAGATTTAGATAACAACTCAAAAAAAAAACAAACAAAAAATATAAAGAATAAAAAGAAAGTTAAGAGGATTTGATTTAGTTTGCTCTTTATGAGTGTCAAGAGTGAGTTGAAACCTATTTTACCTTATTTTCTTTTCATGTGGGTCAAGAATAAGCCCCGTTTTATCTCATTTTGTTCTCTATGAGAATTAAAATTGGGCCCTATTTTGTTCTTCATAAGAGTGGACCCTAGGCAGGTGCCCTTCTTACCCTTGCCCAGGGCTGGCCCTGACATTCCAAGGCCAATCCTCATCTTTACAACCCAAAAAATTTTATGGTTTTTGTTATTTATGATATTAAGATGAAGGTCCTTTTAGTATAATCCTAATGGATGAAACTCACACTTAAATGAGAAAAAATTTTCTTGCATCTATTTCTATTTCATAAAATTTCTGGAATTGATAGTTGATTTGTATTGTTTGCAAATTTAATTCATGAGATACTAGACGAAGATATTAAGAATTTGGTAAGATTTGGTTTCGCTACAAGAATTACTTTTACATATTAAATGGATGTTGTGTTTTTAACATTCTTTCCTTCTCAGGTCGTGGAGTGAATCGTGTTAAGAGCTGTTGGAAGGCTTATAATAGAGCATCCTCTAATATTGCCTTGTGTTAAGTAAGTGGTTAGTAAAATTATAATCTTGGGAAACTTCTTAACCATGTCGTTCTTTAACAGAATCCATTGCTGCATGAAGGTTGTAGAATAAATAAAGAGAGAGAAATTAGGGAGAGAGATGAAAGAGGATAGGAGAGAAAATTTTTATTAGCCTTAAATTATTTACGTCTCAGTTGCTAAATAAAGTAAGGAGATCATAGGTAGGCACATGGTAATAGGAAGAGGTGATCTATTCCAGTTAGGATGTAGATTAAGTGCTTACGAAATGTTATGATTCTTTTTAAATATGTTGAATTGTTTCAATTTAAATTGAATTTTAATGAAAATGATAAGGTCTAACTTTTTAAACATGTTAGAAACATTTGAGTTTGGATTGAATTAAGATAAGAAAATGTTAAGGTCTAATTTAATCCTTTTGATTTTATTGTAAATGTTGAAGTTATTAATGCCTCTAATTAACAAAACGTTTGCATGATTTTGTAAGTAAAAAAGAACCTTTTGTTTTTAGTTAATACTGTAAACTGGTTACCTAGAACTTTTTCATATTGATATAGAAAGACAAAAATAAGTCGACAAACTGAACCCCTTCTCTTAAAAATTTTAAGTAGATAACCCGTCAAAATAAAATTATTAGGTTACGTTTAAGTTTTTTTATAGCAACTTTTAAGTATTTGAAATATTAATCTTAGTTCCAACATCCAATCGTTGTCCAACTGCAGTTAGCATGAAAAAAAAACACAAATATTGCAACTATTAGTTTGTTGAGAAACCTTTTATAACCTTCCTAACTCCAAAATCTTAACATTCACAAGGTCTTAGTAACACGAAAATAAAATATAAAAGTAAAAGACGTAAAAAAAGAAGAAGAAAACTTCAAGCTCCAACCAAGCTATAATCTTTCCTTATCTCTCCATGCTCTCTTCCTCTTTTTACACCTATTGAACCCATTTTTTCCATTGCCATAGAAAATGCTTGGAAAAACTTCTGCTTATCCTTAGCGAGTTGTTGGACAAAGGGCTTAGTCCTAGGATCAATAAAAAGACCTTGGTCCGAGGTTAGTAGCCCTAAATTGGCCTGTAAATTTCCAAAATAAGCATGATCAAACAAGAAAGGAGTAGTCATATCAAATGGTACAACAATATCCGCATTTCCACCAAATGGTGGGCATGACATCTTTAGAGCCTTAAGTAGCTTTGGGTTCATGGTAGGGTCAGGCTGTTTAGTGCCATGATAATTATAAAGTCTATCAACAAAATGCTTGCAATGGGCGAAGCCTATTGTATGTGCACCGGAGAGCACTACTAGGTCCTCCAGAGTTAACCCTTTGGAATTGAAGAGTTTCAGTAGCTGATTAACTGTGGAATTTGCAGGAGGAAGATTGGAAGCCACCATTGATGCCATTGATATTTTGCCATCCCACTTGCCTTTCTTCACTTGGTAATATGGACCACCTGCCTATGCTTAAATAAGTATATGTTAAGCAAAATCATCTAACGTGAAACAATAATCTTGATTCATAGTAACACTTCTTAGGACACTTCTAGCTGTGCTCCAACTTAGAATAGAAAGGAACCAAAAACCTCAACTTTTGATGGGGAGATTAGAATGGATGAACTATTACATCCAGTGGTACTTTTTGATGCATTTTGGCATATATGTTTCTTAGCTATAGAATGGTATATTGGACAAAAGAAGAAATTGCAGGATTTAGGAATTTTGCATCTCATAAGTTGTAAAAGAGATATGATCTCTTTTCCAAGATCACAATATTCTCTCACTCATAAGTATATAACAGCAAGATGACAAAAGGATTCCTTACCAATACCATATTATTGTACACTAAAGTTTATTTTCTCATTGCAGTAGCCACTTTTTGTAGCAACCCAAATAATATTCATGGTTGGTTAATGCATTGAGTATAACTAACAATCAGTTTAGGTGTTAGAAGCTAGAATCAGAGCAAGCCTGATCTGTTTAATATAATCATTGAGAAACATTTAATTTGAGGTATCCATACCTAATTGGATTCATGATAATTTTAGAAATGGACAAGAATACTTAAATCTGAAAACGTTAGTTTGATCTTTTATCATCTATACTAACCATTTTAGAGGACAGTAGAGAAAAAGGTAACTATTCAAAGATGGAATCCAACTCCTATTTGGGATCAGATCTTCATTATGGTGTTCTTATCATATTTTATTAAATTTCATCCACATATTTACATGGACTCTATATAAATGTATGAATGAGATTTAATAAAACATGATTGGAACAAAATAATTGAAACAATTTGATGTACTACGCACTTAAAACACCATCATTATAAAATAAGGATGGTGGGCCCTACCCTCACCAATAAGACAACCATCTTAAAAGTAACAAGAAGGTAGGGACAATTAAAACTAAGACGAAAAAGAAAGGCATCAAATATATCCTCAACAAATGCTTACCTTAATTACACCATGAACTAAAATCTCAGTGTTGTCCCTTTACTAAGTTCCTTAGAAATTCTAAATGGGTCTTACTTGTCCCTATTGCATAAAGCCAAACCTTGATCTTCACAGTGGACGAATATTCCACTCATGAAAATCAAAGAATGGTTAATTAGTACATTAATGGTTGTGTTAGGTGTTTTATGCTCATACGTGATTAGAATGACAAACGGGCGCATAAGATGTGTAATCCATCTTTCCATCCCCTAAAACATTAGTATGCTTTGCTTCTCAACATAGACCAGACAAAAGTTTACCCCTACCATCCTGCGTTGGAAGCGTTTCTTAACTGCATAACGTAATGGCATCAATGGAAAAGAGAAAAAAAAAAGTGAAAAGACTCGATTTTCTGCTCATCTCTAAGAAGACCATTCATATATTGTACTTGGCAATTAAGCGTAAGATGAGAAATGACTTCATTTCAATTAGGATCTGTTATATCCTAAGTCAAGAGTTACGAACATATGAAAACTTGTGGCTTCTAGCCATGAGTGCATATTAGCTCATGCCAAATGGCTAGAAGCCGAAAAATTGTCTTTCTCATTGTCCTGTTCCTTTCCTTTTCTGATTGGTGGTCTACTCTTACTATTACTCAACATTTCCATTGAAAGGAACGAAAGAAAATATTTTTCCAGGTTCAACTATAATCTGAACGGCGAATTTTGGGCTGTGAACTTGCAATCATCCAAGAGACGTTAAATATATAGAAAAGGGGAGAAAGCAGGTTGTACATGATTAGGAAGTGATAAATGTAGCCATATCGCTAGCGAAGCATATGTCAGGAAAAGACAATTGAAACACATACCAAGTGCACAAAATCTCTTGCTGCAACTGCAAGTATATCTGCACAGGACACAACACCAGGGCACTTGCTCTCCACCAATGCCTTGGCCTTGCTCATAATCTTAAATCCCTCAACTCCCATGTCCTTGTTCTCCTCTGCATCTTTCTCCGCCAACTCTTTGCTTCCCGGCTTCGTTGATACCAATATTGACGCATCGCATCCCTTCAATATCAACACATACGCTATGACTATAACAAAGGCATATAGAATTGGCAGCTTTAATTATCTCATAAACTTATGGTGGGTATGCATGCAAAAGCGGTGTTGAAGAATGTAGCGTGGTTCAAATTACTTCTACAAAGCAGTCGTGGAAAAACAATCGAATGGTGGATGGACCAGAAACCGGTGCTTCTTTGAATTGCTGAGAAGTTACTGAACCTATGAGTTGCTCAAGTTGAGGGCATGTTTTGGCGTAGTAATCAATAGAGAGCCCTCGTGGCGGGAGTGTGGTATTAGTAGTTCTAGACACACAGCTTGAGGGAAAAAGACTAAGCAAGGAAATGAGCAGACAGGTCATGAAAACGAAAGATGGTGGAGAAGAAGGAGTGGACATGATCGCTTTACAAAGAGGATCAAGCTTGAAACAATTATTAGAAAAAGAAATCGTAATGGAGTTGGGAATAAACTACACCCTAGTCAGACTCCAAGTTGCTTTAGTGGGTCACATTGCCAAGAAAAAGAGAAGGAAACTATCTATGCCCGTGAAGCCTAAAAGTATTGATTAATCTGGAGAGGAAGCTTTTGCATTAGAGTAGGTTCGACGCAATAATCAATTCGTATTGTACTGAATGCAGGTTTTGAAGTTAGTCACATTGACATCACAAAACAACAAAACCAGTCAGGATCCATATTCCAGTCACGAGAATAAGGAATCATTAATCATTCTTCCTTTAAATAATAATCTCAGTTTGTCACCTACAGACCTCACAAAAATATTAAAAAAGAAAAGATAGACACTGAAGTGAGCCTTATGAAGCTTTTTGGCATAGAATTAGGAATCAGTTTGTGTTTCTCTTGCGAGTTACAAGATAAGAGCTAGCTTAAAAGTGCTAGCTAGCTAAAATGACTCTCAAAATGATAATAGAACAATTAAAAAGTGATGGATGAGGATAAGCCTCTGTTTTAATCATGAAGAATAATAGTTCATAAATTGCAGGGAATGTGCAACAAGGAGGAACCTTACCAGATCATTAATACTTTTTAGGCTAATATAAGATTACCAATTTTCTTCCCACTTCAATAGTGCCTTAACTGAACCAAAGCTCTTCGTTGTGAGTGCACTAAAAGCTGCATATCCAGCATGAGTAATCAATTTTGCGACTTCCTTTTACAGTGAGCTTGCATTGTAATTGGCACCACCATATTTATGGAGCTGGAAAAGAGAAGTGGAAGTAGCTCCATATCGCGAAAGTTAATTGTCAGTGGGATCCCACTCAGATTGGTCATAATTTAATAGAACGATCTTTTCATCGACAGCTTGAAGCTGCATCCCACTCAGTCAATCAATTTACGGCTTTTTTTTTCCCCCGAGAACTGTTTTACTGGATGGTCCTCTATGAGATGTTCTATATCAACAAATGTGAAGGTTCCACAAGATTTGTATTGAAGAATATGTGATAGAAGTTCTTAATGTCTTCTGCTTTCATTTCACAACGATAATAGCAGATGTCATCACTTGGTTCATGTGAGATTGAATAGTTGTTGGCTGGCTGGCTACAAGGCCAGGGTTATGAAAATGATCAACCTTCATTCTTTTTCTAAGTTGGATCTCAACCATTTAGTCTTCAGCTCAAAATCCATGTCTATAATGTAGCATGGTCTTTTTTGCTTGTATAATCATGCTTGTACTTGCTTTGACAATTCCAAAAATTATATGCTACTAATGGAACGAACAAAATTTTGGAAGTTGTAAGACACCGGAGAAGTGTGTGCTTCCATATTACTGTCATTTTGGTATAGGATGCAGTAGACATCAAAAGAGCATGATTTCCCATACCAAAATCAGCAGAATATTGTTGAAGAAACTTACATGGAAAGGAAAACGGAGAAAATGTCAAAAAGGAAAAGAAATCAAATGGGCAAATATAACTAATGTTTTAAAAATAGGAACGGATGTCGAACTGAAAAAAAGAATGCTTTAAAATTTAAAGGTTCAAACGGTATTAAATTATTATAAAATCTTTATATAGTAAATAAAAAGTAAAAATTATAAAACAAAAGTAAAAAATAATATAAAAATATATTATTTTTATTAAAATAAAAATACACTAATGTATAATAAATTCATAATATATCTAATAATTCAAATTAAGATTAAATCTAACATAAAATTTAAAATAATAATACAAATCAAAATTGTGCTACCAAAAGCTGTTGTGTCTTATCATTATCAAAAGTTTCAAATTCTCAAAGACTTTCTAAAGTCTCTCAAATCACGCTTTCATCCAAAGCAATTGCATCAATATCTTCTTTTGTATATAAATAAATTATAAATTAGTAATGTATAAAATTATTCTCTAATACATTATACTTTTAATGTTAAATATATTTAGAATAAGATTTCAATTGACCATCAATAGATATTCTTAATTTATTTGATATGATAAATACATTTTCGTAATAAATTGTCTTTTCAAGTTCATTATAATAAACATCAATTGATAGTTTTTCTTCTTAAATTCAAAAATGAGTACATTCAATATAATCGATATCAACTAGATAACATGTTATCTTCTTATTAAGTGCTCTAAATTCATAATAGAGAAATTATAAAAGCAATAATAAATTGTATAATTACTTTAAAATAAAATTCAATAAATAAAAATATATATTTTTCATCCTCAGATAATAAGTAACATAAACAAAGTTACTGAGTCTTTGATGTTTTAAACAATTTCATTTTTTATGAATACGTTAAAAAATGATCCAATCACATTTACAACCTGATGTAGAAGTTGTTTGATTATGGCTGAGGTTTTCCTATGGCAGTCACATTGGAAGAGGTCACATTTGTGCATCTATGAACGCTAAACTTTATCACTACTTGTTGCAAAGAGCAATAGATTGGTACTTCTTAACTGTCCAGTTATTATTTTTATTGTTTTTTGTGTTGGATGTCTCCTTTCCCGATTTTTAACTTTTCTAACCTTGATACGCTACATGAGATTGAGGTCGCTGCTCCGAGAAGATCATGTCGAACTACCTCACGGCCGACTAGATTCAAGGACTATATTTAAGTTGTTTTTAATTATTCATTTGTTTTAATTTTATTTTTACGTTGAGAGGAATTATAACACTCCTTCAAGGGTTTTCTTTTCGGTTCTTTCCCTTGACGCTTTTATTTGAACCGACAGGATAGGTAATTCTTTTTCTATAAATATTGATGTAACTCGACTTGTCACACATCAATAAGAAAAATTACCTCTTTCCTAAACCCTAAAAGTCTACGTCTGAAAATCACCTTTGCCCCTAGCCGTCTACAATACGACGTTCTGTTATTCTTCTCTGACATCGTCTCGATTCACCTATTCAACGAAGGGTGCTTCGTATCAATTAGTGCTTTCATCTTAATTGGACTCATCGATTATCATCATGACAGGAGAATTTCATGAAGGTTCGCCAAGTTCTAAATCCCAGGATGAAGTTTTGTTAGCCATCCAAAACCTCACGCTCGAAATCACCTCAATTTTTTGCAGCTGTTATTTTATTATTCCATTGTGGAGAGGGAGTGCTTACATTACAATGTTTGCTCCAGGTTGGTTTCCTGAATTATATTTTTCTGGCATTACCATTTCTCCTGCTTACTTGTGAGCTTCCTGTTTTCTTAATTTCATATTATGCAAAACTATAAAGCAAATTGATGCTTCATATTGATCAGGGATCAACATTGTGGTGATGCTGTCGCCTGCAACCAAATATAAGAGAAATCACTTCCTTTAAAACAAATTAATTTAGTAGCGGTAAGCGAATATCGTTCCCACGAGGAATCTTTAACGGTGAAGATTAGCGAGTTTTAACTAAAACAAAATAACAAAAGGGGGGGTTTGGTCACGGCTAAATACGAAAATTATGAGAAAAATCACAAATCGAAAGCAGTAATTAAATCTAAAAATTAAATAGAAAATTACCTTGGTTTCGGGTCACCGATATTATCATGCTATTAAGGATCCTCGACATAAAATTGCAATTGTTAATAAACATTCATTGGGGAAACTTCTCTTAAATGTAATGACTAGAAACATGTATTATAGCAATCTTATTAAACAATAACCTAGATACGATCATAGGTAAATTAAATAATAGCATTAAGAACCAATAACAAGTGATAAACATGTACGACAGGCAATCAATCAAGCGAATATCTTCTTAGAATTTTTCGACTCTAACGTAAAGAGGTTAATCCTAGTTGCTACTTATGGTTACCAAAATTGAACGTCAGATTCCGTTAACCTAACGATTGAATCAATTAATCTCTAGTAGCGCTCCTAGAAACCAATAAATTCAATTAAAAAGACAAAACTGAAAATATCCAAT
>JANKOE010000002.1:39384209-39398670 GCA_026284465.1 Erythroxylum citrifolium | reverse complement strand
CCGATCTTTAATTACAATAAATTAAATTAATTAAGATATTATAATTAATTAATTATATTATAATTAATTACTATAAATTAAATTAAATTAAATAAAATCTAATTAATTAATTAATTAATCAACATAAAATAAAATTAATTAATTCAAATAATTAATTAATTAAAGTCTAATTAAAATCTAATTAGTTCATTAAAATATAATTAATTACCTGATTAATTAAAATATAATTAATTAATTAATTACAATGTAATTAATTAAAATATTGTTCATTAATTACTTAAAATATAACACCGTTTGTATTATCAAATGAATGTAAATTATATTAAACTATGCTATTTGATTTTACTGTAACAATAAAAAAATGGATATTATAATTGTGTCGATAAATTGTACAATATTTTGGACTATTAATTTATATTTTGAGGATATTATGTAACCAATGATATATTAATGCAAGAAAATATTAGAGTATTTTTTTCTTCAAGAGTTATCGAAAAAAAAATCGCAATATACTTAATTTTAAATACTGTCATTATAGTTAGGGTACATAAATTAAAAATAATTGTTTAAAATATATCTAAAATTTGCTATATAACAAAATTTTAATAAATTTTTATTTCTTAACATTTTTAACGAACCAATTATATTAATAGCAATAGTAATCATTGCATCATTCCTATTCTTCGCGATATCATTCATATTTTGATATATTAATAGCAACAGTAATCATTGCATCATTCCTATTCTTCGCGATATCATTCATATTTTGATTCCCGTTACTCTGCGAACCAACCCTCAATTTATTAGTCAATTGACTGTATTACTGTAACCCACTTCCAGTGTTGCAGAGCATGGCTCAGTTCTGGAAACCCGGAGCCGATAAACCGCGCATTCTGGAAGACGAAGACGGCGGCGTCGTATTCGTCTCCGCAGCTCTGTCTTCGGCCTCTACCTCCGGGTAATTAATTGCTCTCACATTTCTCTCACTGTTTTCAAAAACTGGCATGAGTTTTTGCGATTGCATTTACATGTACATATATCAGGTTTGGTTATGCGAACATAGACAAACAGAGACAGAGATTACCAATTTACAAGTACAGAAATGCGATTCTGTATCTGGTGGAGACTCACGCCACTACTATTATCGTCGGCGAGACTGGTAGCGGCAAAACTACTCAGATTCCTCAGGTACGCCTTCTGTTAAGCTTAGGAGAATTGGATATTCTATTAAACTACTCAGACTCACGCCACTGCTATTTGCTTTGATTTTTGTGCAGTTTCTTAAGGAAGCTGGTTGGGCCGATGGTGGACGTGTCATTGCTTGCACCCAACCTAGGCGACTTGCTGTCCAGGTGCTGTAGTCATTAAACGTCTCTCAGTGTGCTTTCTGCTTTGAGTTCTCAAGCAACGTTGTTGTACTTCTGGATGTTACCCACCTCAAATTTGATCTTCTTCCTTTGTTTCAAGTTGCTCTATGAAACTAACCTTTGAATGATGGTTTCGGCTTCTCTTCTTGTTCAAAAGATTAAATTTAGGCGCATAGATAACATGTCAATTTTATCAGCATTTTATGTTTGTGAATTGGCTGTTGTTCATATACCCTTCTGCTTGATGATAATGCGTTTGTTAAAAAAGCATTTGCTGGCATGATCATTCAGGCTGTTGCTTCAAGGGTGGCTGAGGAGTTGGGAGTCAGGCTTGGAGAGGATGTTGGCTACACAATCCGATTTGAGGATCTTACCACTTCAGTGAGACTGATTAAGTTCCTTTAGGAGCTTCACTTCCATTTGACTTCAATTCTCAATTTTATCTTTTTACCATAGAGCATCTTTGCAATTTTATCTATACTTGTGCTCTTTTTTATGGATGGAGAATTTTTTTTCTTTTTGATGAACGATGCTTATAGTTTTGTTATGTTGGTAGTACAGATGTGACTAAGATAAAATTTCACCATAGAGCGTCTTTACAATTTTACCTATTGTACTCTTTCTTATGGATGTTGAACACTTTATCTTTTTTATTTTTCCCTCTTTGATGAATAATGCTCAATTTCTTCTGTTGGCAGTACAGGATGTGACCAAGATAAAATTTCTTACCGATGGTGTCTTGATTAGAGAAATGATGGAGGATCCACTTTTGACCAAGTATAGGTATAAGTTATTATTCCAACCATTTTCCTATTGCTTCTTGTTTTTCAAATTTACAATTTTTTTCTATCTTTGAAACTTCAGAAGAAGGTTGCAAATTTTCTTTTTCTTTTGTTAACCTTTGTTTCTTTCATTATTAAATTCGTTTTGAGCCTCTCCATCACATCCACCCCCTACCTAAAAAGATAAGAGGCAGATTATGTCTATTGGAATAGATCCATATTGTGGATCCATGCATGCATATCACATACTATTGACTATAAAAAGCAGACTACATTGCATAGCAAGAAGTCTTCAATATGATCATCTCTTGCTAGGAGCATCTATCTATATATCTATTTCTCTTATGTTATTGGTTTACTGTTTATTTATATAAATTTCTTTTCTGCATATGGTGTTACAGTGTCATAATGGTGGATGAAGCTCATGAAAGATCCATTTCAACTGATGTAGTGCTCGGTCTCTTGAAAAAGGTTATATTTTCTGTTTTAACATTGTATAAGTACTATTGAAGTAATTAAATACACTCATAATCAGGACATTACTGTTTCTTGAATTCTAGATCCAGCGGCGTCGACCTGAACTACGCTTGATCATCTCATCTGCTACAATTGAAGCAAAATCTATGGCTGCTTTCTTCCTGGACCGGTACTTTTGTGAGCATTTGAAGAGTGACAACTCTTACTTGTTGCTATGCTATCCATTTTTGAAGTGGAAAATTCTTATCTTTAATTTTGGCTATGCAATTCTTATCTTTAATTTTGTTGATCTGGCAGTCAACCCTTAAGTAATTGCAATACTCATCCAAAATTTAAGAAAATGTGTTTGTCTTGTTCTTTAGTCAAAACTATCACCTCTAAGCCGGGGATGGCATCTGTGCTTGAGTGCAGCTAGGCTTTGCTGGCCTGAAGTCAATTGGCTCGACCAAAACTAACTTGGTTTTAGACCAGGCTTGATTTGTTTTTCGAATTTTCGGCCCATGCTTGAACCTTGTCTGAAATCGGATGTATCAAGTGAAAACATCCTTTCCAAAATTCAGATTGAAAAAGAAAGTAATTGAACTTGGGCTGGGCCCGATCGGGCTTCTAGTCGAGTTTGGGCTCAATTAAGTATTTTGTTGACCCAAGCCCGGCCCAGCCCAGCCCAGCCCATTGCCTATCTTACTCTAAAAAAATTAATATTTGACGCAATAAGGAGATTAATTTCTGTGAAACTATTGCAAACTTTTTGTTATGTTGCATTCAACATGTCACATGTATGTCATGATAGTGGTGATGACTACTGCATGCTGCTTCCGCTATCTCCATTTGTATGATGCTTTCTCCCCATCCTATGAAGCTAAAATAAAGGACTGCAATTACAGGAATTAATCAACTTTTAATTGTGTTTGTTTTGAACCAGCAAAGGGCGTCAAAGAGTGGAAACACTTGAATCTGGTCCAAGTAAGGAGCCTGCAATTCTGTCAGTTGAGGTATTTGTACTAGCAATAAGTTGTATATATCATGATATTGATGAAAAATCCATTCAGTTTATTAGCTTTTTGAATATTTGGAGTAGATCTGACCTGACCAAGATTTTATTGTATTTGTATCCCTTTCAGGGTAGAGGATTTAATGTGCAGATTCATTATGTTGTGGAGGCTGTTGCAGACTATGTTCAAGCAGCTGTTTCAACAGTATTGGCAATAAATGATCAGGTATTCTTGGTTAAATGATGCTGAAGCTTTTACTTTTGCTTTCTGAGAATTTCCTTTGTTTTTTGTTTGGAGATGGAAAGCTCTTTGTAACTCAAGATACTCAACATCCACCAATATACACTTCTAGTGCATAAATGCGGACATGATACATAGATAAACAATATCTAACCTCTTCCAAAGTTCTCTTTTGTGTAAACACTTGAAACCTAAACAGGAAGCCAATACAAAAGCAGATGATTAGAAACCGGTGCAACCTCAAATATGCATAAATGCGGACATGATACATAGATAAACAATATCTAACCTCTTTCAAAGTTCTCTTTTGTGTAAACACTTGAAACCTAAACAGTAAGTCAATACAAAAGCAGATGACTAGAAACCGGTGCAACCTCAAATATATAGATAAACTTCACAGAAGTCTTTTAAGGATCTACCAAAATCTCAAATGAACTTTAGTATGGGACAATTTCAAAACTAGTCCCATATCCGTGCTTTCATCGTCTCTCAACTTTGAAGACATCAATGCTCTTGTGCGTATAAAATCAAAGCGAAGCATTTGTTAGGCACAAAATGTTAAAATGCTGAATATTTCTTTGGAGTATATCAGGGATAGCTTATAATTGTAATATGAAATGTTAAAATCACATGAACCAGCATACTAAACCTCAGATGCATGCATATAGTTGAAGGTTAAGTAGTTGTCTAAGAATTCGATGTTTGTGCCAATGTAGAGCTAAGCACACTAGCTGGATCAGATGGTAATTATGAGTCATGCATTCTGCTATATTAGTCAATAGTATTTAAATGTCTAGTGAAAGGTCAAAGTGAACTCAATATTAAAATTTTGAAGCTACCTACCTTCCATTCATCCACTAAAATACAATTGCTGTTATGTTGACTGTGGAATACTCAACAGGCACAAGTTGTTAATCAGTTGAAAAGTATATATCTTTATGTTGGGAAAACATATCACGTTTGTAATTCCACTATGCCTCTTATTTGAGTACTAAAGTGCTTCTGGATTAAGTGTCCGCAAGAATTATAAGCCAGATATTTTAATTTCCCAACTTTATACTTATAGCTCCTGTCTGTTTTCAATCAACAATATCTATTAAACAAAATGAAATATTCTATTTTTTTGGTCCGGCTTTTGAAAAAATACGGCCTTTGATATTTGTTAAAATTTCTCCTAATACTAGTGCAGCATGATTTTAAATTGCAATTTGTGACCACATTATTCCGGTTGCCGTCCGCACCGTCACAGAGAATTGGCTGCAATTGCACCCGCATCATCCGCAATTGTTGCAATTAGCTGTAACTGGAATATTACCCGTAGTCTGCAATTTAAAACCTTGATGTAGCAATATGTTTTTCCTTCTAAGGGAACAATATACTTTACTGATAACTTTTGTATAATAATTTAGGAGCCAGCGGGTGATATTCTGGTATTTCTCACCGGTGAAGATGATATCGGTGTTGCAGTTCGTTTACTTACTGAGGAGGCTCAAGCAAATGGGAACAAATCTTCTGGTACAAAGGCATTAATTTGAATTCAGCTGTTAGCATGATTGGTTTATTGATCTTATTTTAGTTACTTCTTCAAGTATTATGGATTGTCGAAGTTTTTAGTTGCACCTGTGTCTTTATATGAACCTAACACATGTTTTCTTTTTAATATTTGGTGTTAAATCATTTGTAGTATTATGTATGTAAACAACGAAGATAGATGTTTGTAATAATATGAAATGTGTGTGAGCATAAGCTTCTGTCTTTTTGCTTTTGCTCTATGTGATTCAATTATGTAAAATGATCAGAATTACCAAACCACTGATATTCTGCATGTATGAGGATGCCTTATTGACTACTTGAACTTCTTCTTGATGTTGGACAAGGACAACACTGACAAATTACCAATCTCAGGACTGATTGTTTTTCCTTTGTACTCTGGCCTCCCGCGTGCTGAACAGGTTTGTCATGTGTCGTGTGGTTTCTTACTGTATTAGCAGGATATATTGTAGACTTAGTATTCCGGTGTCTCGTGTTCTCCATGCCCTGCTGCTTTCTCTACAGGATCTTGTGTTTTCTCCCACGCCTAGAGGGAAGAGAAAAGTAATAATATCGACCAACATAGCTGAAACTTCATTGACCTTGGAGGTAATATATGTATGTTTAAACAGTAATCTGAAAAATCCTCATAAACTTATTTCCTTTCTTACGCTGCTTTAACATTGTTGGTCCACTGAATTCTGCAGGGTATTGTCTATGTTGTGGATAGTGGGTTTTCAAAGCAGCGATTCTACAATCCGGTATTTTTGATACTATTCATTTAGGTTTAAAATAGTGATAAAGTGCTGGTTAGGGAAGGCAATGGCCAGGCCACCTTAAGGCCTGTTTAAAAAATTTGTGGTCTGGAGCCCGATAGGAATTGGATAAGCAGGTGTGATCCAGAGACTGCTCACACTTTGAGCATATGTCAAAAGCCTGAGACTGTTTTGGGCCCTTTCGGTCCTGAACCCAGTCTGAAACTATATTTATGTCTCTATATATATATCGGGATATTTTGGTGCCCAAATGAAGTTACAAAACTTGATTCGATCCCAAATTTTTTTTGAGCCGGGCTTAAGTCTTTCTATTGCTAGTGCTGACTGGCTTGTTGAATTTGAGATTTTCTTTTATTTCTATAATTGGACCTTTGAACTTGGTAATAAACATCTGCAATGTATTATGAGTTTTCTCGTAGCTAAAACTAAGTTTCAATTTTTGTATTTCACATACAGTTAAATGTTATGGTGTGTATCTGCATGTTCTTGTTCGTCTACTGAAATATTTATGCTGAAGAACTAGACTTATGGTGTTTATCTAGATGTTTATTTATTTATTTATTTATTTATTTATTTTTGAGTTCAACGTGGACTAAATCAAAATTGTATAGTTTGTAATAACTATTTAGGTGTTGCCTTCAACCTTCTCTTTTTTTTTCCTTATCCTATTCTCTTTAATCGTTTCTTTTCAAAAGTTTCCTTCTGTTGTATAAGCCATTAAATCTGCATAAGTTTTGGGAATCAGGAATGGAGCCAATCTAATGGTTCCAAACTTTTTGTAACTAACCGGGCCTCTTTAATGTCTTGGTTTTGCTGCTTCATTTATTAGTGAGAGCTTTTTATTTATTGCTTCTGGCTGGTAATTGTAGTGAGCTGAGATGTTTCTGCTTCTCTTAATTAGTCAGTCTTCTGATTTTATTTATGGTGGGTATAGATATCAGATATTGAAAACCTGGTAGTGGCACCAATATCAAAGGCATCTGCAAGACAAAGGGCTGGTAGGGCTGGAAGAGTCCGACCAGGAAAGTGTTACAGGTTTCTAACTGCAAAATGATGTTTTGCATAATGGTTTCTCATTGCACTTATTTGTTTTGGTATACTAAGAAGGAGCTTCCATAAATTCTAGAGCAAGAAGCTAAGCATTAGAACACTTCTCCATAGGACCATGATAGTCATTTTTCTTGTTTTATTTTACCGCCAAGGAGTGTAGGTGAATTGACATTGATTTTGTTTTCAGAATTATGTCAGGTACCATCAAACTTGTAAATTGCAAATCATTATCAGGGTCTTATTTTTACCATATACCAGCTTAAAAACTCTTCTTTCAATTCTGGTCTTGACTAGTTGGTCATCACAGAAACCCGAAATGGAATAAAAAAATGGAGGCCTTTGTATACAATCCAAATGCACATTAGACATGACTCATAGAATACCACGGATAGGTACTCAATATAAAAACTTAGTAGACTTCTTTTTATGGAGTGACCTATATGAGAAATTTTAGGGCACTAAACTCATAAAGGTAGACTACTAAATCAATAAGGGAATGATGGAATTGCAATAGCCGTGTGCAGTTCAATTGTAATTGTAATGCATACTGACTAACCTAGTGAAAGTTAAGTTGTCCAAAAAGGCAATTCTTTGTGGGTTTAACAAAGGTTAGATTTCTTCTACAATTTTGTAATACATTAATCTCCTCTTAGCTGCCTGCATTTAGGACGAGACCTAACCCCTAATATCAACTTCTTGAAAAATTTTCATTCTCTGCATGTCCTATGACCAGCTATGTGAGCCTAGTAGCCTACCGGACATGCTCAAGTTATCTCATGGATTTTCATCATCTTCATGAAAAGTTACCCTGGAATGGTTTCTTCATGCATTCTGGTTGTTGCTTTTGACAAATTACAAACATCCCTCTTGAACTTGTGGAATTGATTTTGATGGGTGGTCAACAAGAGTTGAGTGCTCATTATTGTCTCCTGAAAATTGATTGTTGCAAGATGTCTCCATTCTATATATAACGTGAAACATTTTGATCCCTACAACCAGATTATATACAGAAGAGCATTTTATTAACGAAATGTCTGCGGAGGGAATACCAGAAATTCAAAGATCAAATCTTGTTTCCTGTGTCATTCAGGTCTGCATTTCTAACCTTTCTAGTTGCCAAACTTTATTAAAAGAACATGACCGTTTAGTTGGAATCTTTGACTTCAGGGAATACAATATAGCTTTGTTGCTTTTAGAGTTTTACATAATATCTGGTCTCTGAATCTCAGATAAAAGCCTTGGGCATAGACAATATCTTGGGCTTTGACTGGCTAGCCTCTCCAGCTCCAGAAACAATGATTCGGGCACTTGAAGTTCTTTATTCACTAGGGGTACTTGATGATGATGCTAAACTTACATCACCAGTTGGTTTTCAAGTTGTAGAAATTCCATTGGTATGCTACTTGCTGAGTATTTGATTTGGCCTTCTTGATGTTGCCTATTTTTGTTGATTCGGTTGCACACTGTTCCTTGTTGAGGATCTTAAGATTATTTTCTATTTCTTTTTTTTCTGACGCATGTGTTCTAATGAGTGACTGCTTTGATTGCATGCATAAGTAGGACAGTAAGTAGGGAATCCTAGGCAGTTTAACATCATAAATTAGCATCTCTTTCGGACTATTTTCTTGCCCTCCATCTTGTCTGCACCCTCCCCCGGAGAAAAAACTCCAAAGGGCAGCCGTGGGAGTAAGAATTTGTATATTGGACAAGTCAGTACTTGACCACAATCTTTGGGATATTAAGAAATGGACTTGCCTAAAAAGTTATACAACTTGATATTTTCTAATGAGAATCTGAGTCAATTTCTAAAATTAGATTTTTCACAGGAGCCAATGATCTCGAAAATGATATTATCTTCAAACCAGCTTGGTTGTTCTGAGGAAATCATCACAATTGCTGCTATTCTCTCCCTTCAGGTATCCTTTCACTTTGATTAAATACCTTTTGCCTCCAGTTTGGCGATTAAAATGGAATGTATGGGGAATTACCATTAACACTATTATGATATAAAGAAGATACTCCTTAGTGATATAATTAATAACTGAAATATCCTTTTGCAGTCCATTTGGGTTTCTAGTAGAGGAGCATATAAGGAGCTAGATGAAGCCAAGATGAGATTTGCGGCAGCAGAGGTACTGGATTTGCTCGATCAAATTTGGGAGATCACATTAAAAATGTCTCTATTTATCGATTAGATATTGGACCATTGTTTAGACAATTTTTAGTCCTACAGAGTCCAACTGCACTTTTTATTGAATAAGATTTTACAAAACTCATCGCCTTACTTCTTAGCTACAGCTTTCTATGTGTATTCCTGACTGATCTCATTTTTCAATTATTCAACCATTTCAGTTTACCAAGATCCTAGTTATCTTCTCTATATCTGGTATTCTTGTAAGGTTTACTGTTTATGCCTTATGTAATGCTTTTGAACAGCCTTTTCAAGAACTAAGGAAAACTGGACATTCTTTGCTTCATCTGCTCGCTGCCAATTCTTCATATTTTTTCCCATTTTCTATTTAATGGAGGACAGCATACCATTCTATAAATTTCTTTGCTTGGCGCGTAAGCGAGTTCATGTGAAGCAGAAAGATCATTATTATTCTTGAAATTTATCTTTTGCAGAAAGATCATTATTATTCTTGAAATTTATTTTTCATGATCCCCTCTAAAATTATCTTACAGTTTGCACCATATACTTGATGTATGATGACTTTATTTATTTATTCATCAGAAAGAGAATGTATGTTCCTCTGTCATTATCCTTTTGTATACGGGTTTAATTTCTTGATCTTGTTCAGGGAGATCATGTCACATTCCTTAATGTTTACCAAGGTTTTCTTGAATCTGGTAAATCTTCACAATGGTGTCATAAGAACTTTGTGAATTATCATGCCATGGTGCGTAATCAAATTTTCATAGCTGTAAACCACCTCAGATTTGAATAAGATCTTTTAACTACGACATTCATTTCACAAGACACTCATTCCAGTTTACTTGTTTTGCAGAAGAAAGCTGTTGAAATTAGAGAACAACTAAGAAGAATAGCTCTCAGATTAGGCATAACATTGAAGTCTTGTGAAAGAGATACCGAGGTAAGAGTTTCCAATATTAGAGGGGAAGGGGAAAAAACTAGTAAGATTATCCATAGCAAAGTAGGTCTTGTATTCTTTTACCATCTTCAATTGTCAATTGTATCATTGAATCATAGGTTCTTCTACTTGTGCAAATTAAGAATTTATATAATAGTAGATTGTAGTTTAGTCTTAAGTTACAGTTTAACAGAAATGAGACTTTTGATAGTGGGCCTGATATTTCATTATTGATTAATTTTAGCATGCATCTTTTTTTACAACGCTTAGCACTAATGCAGGTGAAGGGATGCAGAGTATTAAAATGATGATTTACAGCCCTAGCAAAATGAAAAATGTTCCGACTTGGATTTTGTTTTCTGAACTGCTCATTAGTCATTGATTGTACCTTATGAACCTTTTATGCAGATTACTTTTACATAGTTAACTGAATGAATCATATACTGAGTTCCTAATGCTGATTGTTTTTGTCCTTCTTCTTCTTCTTCTCCTTTTTCTCCTGCACCACTTTGTCCTTTCTAATCTCTTTGCAGGTAGTAAGAAAGGCTGTTACTGCTGGATTTTTTGCAAATGGTTGTCGTTTAGATGTGAGTATTGTCATGATGGGAATTCTCACTCTGTATCCTGGACAATTTTCTCTTCCTCTTTAGACGAGCCTTCAACTATTTGAAGCAATCGTGCCCAAAGTTTTTCCACTCACTAATTTGCTGATGCAATTGTAATTTTGTCATGTCATTAGGTTTATAGTCATAATGGCATGTACAAGACCATTAGAGGTTCTCAAGAAGTCCACATTCATCCATCTTCTGTATTATTTAGGTAAGTAAACTGGACTTCCAATTTTAGCTCAAGTATTCTGAGAATCTGTTTTGTTGGGTTGACTGATATGCAGATACTCTTTTATGTCTGACAATCTTTTCTCTTCTTTATCAGAGTTAATCCGAAGTGGGTTATCTACCACTCAATTGTCTCAACAGACAGGCAGTATATGCGTAATGTCATGACTATCGATCCATCTTGGCTGACAGATGTTGCGCCTCATTTTTACCAGCACCAGTGACAGGACCTCAATTTTTGTAGACAGCCACTCCACCATTCATGTACACAATCCCAGGTACCTTTGTGCATATCAGTTAATAGGTTATCTGTGTCACTCAGTTACTTTAATAGCAAAATTGAAAACATTTTAAATAGGAATGTCAATGAGCGGCCCGTGCTTGGCCCGACCACAGACTAGGTGGCTCGTGGCCCGACCTATCCCGGCCCAACCCAAACAGTCGGGCCATGGTCTTGGCCAGGCTGGTCCGTGCTCGACCCATGGCCCTGGTCAAACCGGGCTGGGAAAAAATTAACATCCCTAATTTTAAAGCCTTCTGTCAAATATTACATTTGAAATTTCTGTTGGATTCTTGATTCAAATTGTAATTTCTTGCATGGTTGTTTGGATCTTGTCTTATTTTAGGAACCAAGTGAAAATGAGTCACTGGTTTTCCAAGGTTTTAAATACCTCTGTGCCTAAAAATTGCTAACTTGAGCTCTATTATGCCATTGCAGTTCAATTGAAGCTTGAATTGTCATGGTTGGGTGACGTTATTGCTTCTTGGTTAGCTAATTTCAGATAGCATATCACTGACACAACAGTGTACTCGATCTTTCCAGCGTGACTGCAAGATACAATTTTACTTTTAAGGTTGGATATTTTAACTTTAGTGAGGGAGACTTTGATACTTTTTGCATTCGAGTTCAAATTTTTCGATGTGTAGAAATCGATTATTTTCACTTAAAAGAGTTGGTCTCCACGTTGAAAGGTTAGAACTGAAGATGCACATGCAATGGGATTGAAGAGGACGTGTAATGGGATGACAAAATGGGTTAATGTGGAGCTATCATATTGCTAAAGTACATATTTTAATGTGATGTATTACAATTCAATTTTGTACGCAGCTAAATAAAATAAGATAGTGAAATAATCCATAGTGTTACTGCATTCGGTACAATATGTTAAACTTTATCCAAATCGACATAAGACTTACAAATATTGAAGCTCATATAAAAATAATCTAAAATTCATTACAATATTTTATATGCAATAACTAAATGTATCAAAGTCCTAACCTTAAACACTTTTGTGCTCTCTCTATTCCAATTTTTATTATACTTTCTTTTGAACCGTGTGACGAAATTAGTTGCTACCAAATGACTTGGTTGTGGGGTTGTAGAAGTGAGTCCACGTAAGGTATAGCCTCCACAATCTTGGATCCAATGTCTAGAACTTTCAAACTTATAATCTTATTTTCTTGAAAATTTTAAAGTAATCAACATAATGCCCCCTCAATTTAATCTGGTAAGAGTTGCTTATGTGGTAAATCTAACAAATGATAATTTAAGACCTTATGTTGAATATTTTAAAATTAGGTTGATTGGGACCAGGTTTGTTTTTGTCTTGACTTCTATTTTTTGGGTGGAATCTTAATCAACCTTGATTTTTGAGTTAGATTCGAAGCTTTTTATTTTGCTTGGAGTCTAACTAAGGTTTTGGCCAGATTTGGACCTATCAAAAAAAATTTTAAGCCAAACTTGGATCCCGATCATTTGGCAACTCTAAAAGTCATAAATTTTTTATTTTATTTATTTAACATATTTACGTATTATTATTATTATTGAAATTTATAATCATATTTAACAAAAAAGGTCGACTCAAACTTACACATAGGAACATTTAACACCTTAAAGTTTATCTTGTGTTTAAATGGCCCTAAATTTGCTTAAAATTAGCCTATATCACCAATTTTGATCATGTAGGGTAACTTTCTTTTTTTTGGAAAACTAAAATTTTGTATTTCCAATTAAGGAATAAAATTGCTTTACAAGGGTTTTGTGTAAAAGGTTTTACAAAAGGAACATCTAATGTAGTTGCCTTTAAACCTGTTGTTTTTCATTTAAGGACAAGTATCCTTACTTAGTTCAATGTGTCAACTATTCCTTGACAATTTTGGTGAGGGGAACCAAACTAGTTTGTTTAGGAGTGATTCTCTGATGTCTTCATGTGAGTAAAACCTTGTTCTTATTTAGATCTCTGTGCTTTCTTGCTCCTTTCCTTTAATATAGTTAGACTTGGTAATGCCTTGGAATGGATTGATGCATGTTTTACTAATTCAAAATTGTGTTTTCCCCAATTCACCTTGTATGTGAGATTGTAGTTCATATGCAATTTTTTAGTCACAATTATTTCTCTTAACTGGAAATAGATGGAGTTAGTAAGCTCCCTTACCTCCTATTTGTTGTTGCAATATTTTCTGTAGTTTCTCTCTCTCCATAGCTGACATGTCCCCCATTTAATATGATTCTAAGTGTTAGAATTTATTTATTCTAGTTTCATTTTAGTTTTTATTTTTGGCATTCAAATTAAATATTTTGTTGAAATTGGAAAATGGATTAATTGCTTGATTTTCGGGTGCTAACATTATCTTTTGTTTTAAAAGGAATTATCAAAGGCAATCTTCAAGTGATGTTTAAAAAGGGAATTATCGGAGTGTGTGGTAGCTGAGGTGGCATGATGCACTAGGGTTGTTTTAGTGGGACTGTGATATACTGATTAATTGATTTTTTGGGCTACGTAATTACGAGGGCTCTTTTGGAGTGAAGAACATCTTGTATTGGTCTTGTAGAAGGAGGCGAAAGGTTTGCTGTCTTTGATCTCTTTATTGGCTGTGTGTTGCGTATACCAAGGTGTGGCTGTGAAGTGAAACACGTGTGTGCACATGTGTTGGTGGTGGCGCCGTTGATGTTTCTCTGTTTTATTGGCTGAGTTGCTTATGTTGTTGAGTGAGACGCTGGTTGGCCTTGGTGGGTGTTGCGTTGTTTCTGGAAGTTGCTTTTTATGAAGGATCGTGCGCGAGCTTTTGGAAGTGAAGCAGCTGTGCTGATTTCTCTGATTTTCTGATTGTGGAGTCGTTAGTGAAGCTCCGTTGTGTGCTGCGAATACATGACCCTGGTTTGACTATGAGCTTTTAGTTTAATCATGATTTGTTGTTTTCTCTGTTATTATTTATTCCATATTATTTGACCTTGTTTTTAAAGTAGAAATAGTTTGAAAAATCCTCTGACGAGGTTAACACGAGTCGGTCGTGTTATTGGGCGTGAAAACTTTCACGG
>JANKOE010000002.1:39263137-39277599 GCA_026284465.1 Erythroxylum citrifolium | reverse complement strand
GCCACAAATACCAATTACCCAGTTAGACTCCACCAAGTAAATCAGATGGCTATATGCAAATTAATTAACTCTACAATCAGGCCTCAATCGCAGAATTAAATAACAAGCAATGACAGTAAAGCGGAAACAGTACGAATATTATAAACCAAATAATCAGAACAGACAAGGTCTCACGAGTCACCACATAACAATTGGAATTCCCCGACTAAAATAACTTAGCTACTCATAACGAAATTAAACCTAACAAATTTCTTAATTAACATAATCTAAATAACAAAGAAAAGAAATAAAAACTAATAAAAAAAATCTGGAAATTCAGTCTGGACGTTGCTCCCTCACGGCTGGCGGTTGTCGCATCACTGTTGTATTCTAAAAACCCAAAAGAAAAGCCAAACCCTTGCTGCCGTCACTGTTCGTCTATTCCCAATCCCCCAGAGAAGTCGTCTCTGGCGACTACTGCTTTTCTATTTATATTTCCCTAGTCCCTACGCCAGTCCTCTCTGCAGCCCTATTGCGTTAATTTTTGGACCCCTTAATTGCCTTCCAACGTCGTCGTTCTCCACTGCTAGGCGCTGTCCCACTGTGTTTGTAATTTGTCCACGTCAGCCTCTAGTTGCATCCTTTTATTTTTAATTGTCGCTCGTCCCTGTGTTAATGCTTTATTCTCTTCTGCGTTAAAACCCTTGGTTGTTGCTTTTTATTCCTTCTCTTGTGCTAGACACGTGCATGTGTGGACCCCTCCTTGCATTTAATTTTCTCCAGCCCTTTGTTTCTGTTGATTTCACGCCTGATGCTCTATTGAAATTGCTTCAGTCCATATGTTCTCCACTTTGTTGATTTCTCCTCTTAATTTTCCAAAATTTGTAAAAGTTATAATTTCCTACAAGCAAATATTAAATCAAATTAAGTCCTAATAATTGAATCAATCAAGAGGATTAAAAAGGGATAATTAAAACATAAGTGCTGGACAATTAGGCACTTATCAATTAAGTTGCTTTAGTTCAAGAATTCTAGTCTTGCAATATTTTGCTAGCTTTGACATAATAGATTTTCTTTTGCTCATAATTTTGAATGGCCTCCTTTGAGAATCTCTTGGATGCAAGTTGAATGAGCCTGCTTAATGGATTTTGAGTAATTAGTTGTTTGCTGAATTGGTCAATTCATGATTAGCACACTTACTATGGATCTGCCATTGTTTCTTTGCATGTGAGTTGTGAGCTTAATGTTTTTGCCAAGTTCTTAACGTAAACCAAGCTACTAATAATAATACACATAAAAAAAGGGAGCACAAATTCAAATCAAATTCTTACTCCGTTGTCTGGTCATGGATAAAGAGTAGAGCTAGTAGTCATCTGAGCTTGTGACTCCGAGTAGCCGGATGCGAGTATCACAAATATTCGCCCTCGCGCCGAAAGGCTGATGACATCTCAGACAAGCCTAAAAAGTGCTCCAAATGTGCTAAAGTTGAACAAAAAAAGAGAATATTTTGTGAATCAAAGCTGAAATTGGTGATACTTGGTACTTGGCAATTTCATTTTTCTTCTATGCTTGCTTGCGAATGATTTCTCTTGGCAGGTTTTTGGTCGGTGTTCTGTTGTGAATTGTATTAATTATACTGGGTTTAATCTTGTGTGTTCTTAACTGGTGCAAGGCTCTTCTATTTGTGCTTGAGAGGTGTTTCATAAGACAGTTATTCCTTGTTATGAAATTTGGAAGATATGTTAAGTGTCTGCTAGTTCCATATTGCTTGTCCCTCGATTTCTTCAGCTGAACATCTTTATTCTCTTAAATTCTACCGGTCTCTCCTGAAAAGTTAAAAGCTTTGTTCTTTTAGATTTGGTGGCAATTCCGTTGTTTTTGTCACTTTTTATCTCAAAGGGGGAGATATTAGTTGTTGCTGTTATTTCTTATTGTTTGATAGTTAGGATGCTCTGATTTGTCACTTGAAGTCACTTGAGGGGGAGATAGTGTATTTTTGTTTGTGTTTGTGTTTGTTCGGATTTGTGACTTGAGGGGGAGTATCTGTTTTCCATTTCCAATTGTTGGTTTTGCTGTTGAGACAAGAATGCCAAAAAAGGGGGAGATTGTTAGAATTTATTTATTCTAGTTTTATTTTAGTTTTTATTTTTGGCATTCAAATTAAATATTTTGTTGAAATTGGAAAATAGATTAATTGCTTGATTTTCGGGTGCTAACATTATTTTTTTAAGGATTTATCTACAGCCTATCTTGAAGTGGCGTGAGTGGTGAAAATTAGGGCTGTGTCTTGGCTGATGTGGCAAGGGTTTTAGGTTGCTTTGGTTGGGCTGCGCAGACGACGTTGGTGGAGCTTTTGTTGAAGCCTTCTTGGTTTTTAGTGAATAACTGTGTGGTATTCTTTGGTGGTGTGGTTGAGCAATCCCTTGGTGTGTGTGTGAGAAATTGCGGCCATATATTGCTTGTGGGCTGCTGCGTGGTGGTGGATCTCCAATCTTGAGATTGAGCAGTCTTTTGCTAAGAGCATTTGTTGCAGCAGCATAGCCTCATCAATATGTTATTTTCCAGCAAGCAATCAAAGGGTTCTGCGTAGTCAAAGTTGTTGCTGGATCATTTGAGTCAATTGATGTTTGTTGCATAAAGCATATATTTTTCGGTGGTGCTGCTACTTGTCTTCTGGGTGATAAATTTCAGAACTGAAATTATTATATTCTTGATTTTATTTGTTGTTGTTTTTGAAGAAGAAATAGTTTGCAAAATCCTCTGACGAGGTTAACAGGAGTCAGTCGTGTTATTGGGCGTGATAAACTTTCACGAGTAGTTAGGTTGTGGGTTAGTTACATAGATTGAGTCATACGGGGTTGATCAATCTTTGTAATTTTTGTGAACTACAGTGGAAGAAATTAATCTGGGTGAGGGCCCCGCAGACGTAGGCAAGTTGGCCGAACTGCGTTACCAAACGTCGGTGTTTTATTTTCTGGTGTTTTGCTTTTGCGATTGTTAATTTACTGGTGCTGAAAAGTTTAGTTTGGATAGTCTGCGAATTTATTAATAACTTAGTTATTTCACTAAGTATCACTGCGTCATTGTCATTAACAAATATTAATTTTAGAGCCCATTCTAACATTTCTTCATTGTATTTAGTTGAACCTGTAGATTGCATCTTTGTATAATGTTTCTCCATATATTGGAGGAGTATAGGCTAGAGAATAGAACATGATCACTTGTTTCTGCCAGTGATTAACATAGAATATGGAGTAGCCACTCCAGGGCATTATGTCCACTGTTAAGAATCTATTTTTTATTGTTAGCCATATTATAAAAGAAAACCTAGGAACATAGATCCTTATACCATACAAGTTGATGCCTTTTATTTCTTACACATTACGATTTAATATTGACTTATAGGATTTTGTAGTTAATTTGTTTGAAGGACCCCTCAGCTAGAGAATTCTGTACATTATGAATTGGTTTGAAGCATAATTTAGAAAGCTAGGGATAACTCTTTTTACCCCTGAAGGCAACTCCACTAGTTTTCCTTTATCATTGCACTTATTATTGCATTGAGGGGTAAGGTGTAGTGTAAGGTTAGGTTTAAAGGGTGTAAATAAAAGATACTCTGAGTTAGACGAATTGTCAAACTAGAAATTTGTATTTTCTCCACTCCCTCTCATGTGTTTCATTTTACTACTTCCTATTTCCCTTAGGCTTAAAATGCATCTAGTCACTCAAGAAGTGTTGGAGTTAGGTTTCACATTCCATAATCTTGCTCCTTTGATGAATTCTTCATACATCCATTTTTCATATAATGCTTCTTTATTGTTAAATAGTCTCCATATCCTCTTGGCCAATAGAGCATTAATTGTGAGTTTTAGAGAGGCATATCTCCTTCCATTTGAATTTTGCTATTCATTTGTTTTTCTTGCCCTACTTTAATGGAAGTTTCTTAAAATTCTTTCTATGTCTTTAATTATCTTAACTGGGAGGGTGACATGTGAACTCCAATAAATGAGCATACTATTTAGGATAGAGTTTATAAGTTGAAATCTTCCTGCATAGAAATTCTTTTACAAAATGACTATACCAAACATGTTAAAGTTGACTGTTATTTTATCAAAGAGAACTTGCATTAAAAGATTATTATTCCCACCTCATAAAGCTAATTAGACAATATTATCATAAAAATAATTTTTTAAAAATATTTCATGATATAATTAATAAGTTGAACGCTCTAACTTGAGAGGAGTGTTAATATGAATCATTTAGGAATTGATTTGGGAATTAATTTTCATAATTAAATGATTCTAGTTATAAGTTGACCAATTTATTTATTAAATGTAGGAATACATAGTTTCCTTAAAAATAATCAAGATTATATGAAAGGTGTGTTAATATGAATTTTCTAGGGATTTATTTGGGAATTAATTTTATAATTATATGATTATAGTTATAATTTGACAATTTTATATATTAACCAGGGCCGGCATCTTTATAAATGATAAAATAGGGCCTATTTTTATTCTTATAAAAAATAAAACAAAACAAAATAAGGCCTACTCTTGACCTCGTAAAGAACAACAAAAAAAACCTATATTTTATTTATTTTTATTCTATATGAAAGCTCAAAAATAGAAAAAAATAATTTACTTTACCAGAGCCTATAAAATATTAGAAACGGCCTCATAGTAACGCAGGAATACATAGTTTCCTTTAAATATGATTGTTTTCTAATTTTGAGATGTAATTATACTTACAAATTTAAGACGTGTTGGCTGCAAAAAGCTGGCGCTAAGAATTACAAGGAATTAAACAGCTGCCGTTGTCTTTGGAGTATCTGGTTAAAGGCTTAGTAACAGAATTAGAGGGAATTACCAAAAGACCCAGCGGCTATAAAAGCCATATCTCTTGCCGCCATTCTTACTCTCTCACTTATAAACTACAATCACACTCTCCAGTGTTGCCACTCTATTCTTCACTCCCTCTGATAGCTCTAAGATCGTGAGATTTTTCTCTGTAGCCAGATAACCGTCATTTCTCACTCAAGTCGAGGCAAGTCTCTCTCTCTCTATGCCACTCTCTCTCAATAAACATTGGAAACTTTAAATACAGTTTCGTCGATATGATCCATTATTTATTTTGCTTGCATTGGTGCGTAATTTTGAAGTCGACCTACTCAACATCTGGCTTTTTGCGTTTGATCCGTATCAAATCGTGTTTTGATGAAGTAGGAATTCGTTTTCGACCTTTCAATATGAAACTTCTATGCTTCTCGGCTTTTCCTTTGTATTTTTTCACCTGTAAATGAAGTTGAGGCATCGCCCTGGATTGTCGTCTTAGCTATGTGTTTTAATTGACTTATTTCTTCACCTGTCAAAGTCGATTCTGATTTTTGTATTGAATTGTAGGTAGATTTAATTGTGTCTCTGATCATTTTATCATTGATCATTGTACTTGCGTAGCAGATTGTTTTGCTTGATTGTTGTTAAGGAGTGGAATATGTTTGAAGTTGAGTTCTGTTTGGCTTCTGTGTTGTTCATTTGACCAGTTTCGACAAGACTTCTTCTGTGTATATTTCTTTTCCAATTTGGCCTGTGACTGTGATTTAAACTTCCTGTGACTGTGATTTAAACTTCTATGACGACTTGGCTTTGTGCTTTTCGTTCTTGATTTTGTGATTGAACAAGGTTACTACTCACACTGGAGATACAGTATTGCTCAGGAATAAGTTTGGTAGCAGGAAATCAGGAGGTTGAGATGACGGTTGCAAGCAATATGATGTTGAGATGGTTAACTCGTGATGATTACCAATAGTAGCACATCCGTTTATGAAGTTCTTAGATGAACAACCATAAAGAATGCAACTAGCCTGGACTGTAAACAGATATACTCCACAATGTGCTTAAACTGATTAATATTGCATAACCATCCTGTGCTTGATGTTCATTGCTTCTGAAGGTTACTTGCATATCATTTTGCTTGATATTCTGTGATTGTCAAATTAAGTTCTTAACTCCTCATCTTTGCATAATATTGCATAGAGCTTTTATATCTCCAAGGTGCCTCATTTTTTAATTTCATTTAAACTCCAATCTGAAAATGAAGCTATTTTCCAACGCTAGTAACAAGGGAACATTTCTTGCAGATGAAGGAATCAAAGGAGGAGTCCTCTTGTCCTCCAAGTGCCAAGGACAAAAATTCCTTGTTGGGTAATCTTTTGCTGCTCTCTACTTGTGCCTTGCATTCAGAAGTCCAACTTGATTATTTTGAGTCAAATATGACCGCAAATCATTTACATGGACAGAATCTAGGAATACTGCAAATATCTTGATTTTTTTGTTATCGAACAATTTAACATATCAAGTAATTGCTAATATTGAAGCATATTGGTGCAAGTGGAAGCACCTAAATGGCTCCTGAAAATGCCACGAAATTTTGTTGAACATCCTCTAACTCACAACAACCAAGAATTTCTTTCTTGGAATGGCATCACCTATCCATCTGTATGCATGTGGGGTATATACTCCCTACTAATATATTATACATATATAGAAACTAATTTCAATGATACTTGACTGGGGACCTTAATTTCTCAACCAACAAAAGCTTCTAGCTTCCATGGATCAAGAGGCTATCTATTATAAACTCTATATCATTTTTAAGCTGGTGATATTTTATCCTGCAATTGTGTCATTTTGTCTGTGTGATTATTTTTTGATATACAAGAACTATGAACCAATATCACAACCAACCTTTTGCAGATGAGGAAATTGGAATGGAATTCCTGAGCTCTTGGAAAACATCTGTCACAGGAGATAATTCATTAGATCTTGGTTTTGATACGGTCTCCACTGGCAAGAAAAATAAATTTAACTTTGAGAAGTTGTAAGTTTGGTGAATCTATATCATTTTCCATTTTCCAATTTGATTTTCTTTCCTCCCTCTAGCAGTTGACATTTTCTCATTAATTCTTCATGAGTCTAGTCTTGTTTTAGAGTAATGATTATGATAAAATCTTGAACTGAAATTCATTTTTCATTCATTTTCTCGTGCTCTTGAGAGTGAACTGTGTACAAATTTCCTTTTTCTTCTTCAATAGATGTGTATACCTCAGAAAATTTTGCAATTGAAAAGTTCAATAAAGAGTAAAAATTTTAATTTCCTAGGAGTATGTCTGCTACATATAGTAGTATTTAGAAGCGAACAAATTTGTATGTGGGTGGATTTCTTTTTCAGGGACCTTGATTTCGACCTGGATGGAGATTTTGGGAAGCTATCATCCTTCAAAGTGGATATGTCAGATCTTGATTTCTCTCGCCCACTGAAACAGGCTGCTAAACCCAAGGAAGGATCTGCAGGAAAATCTCCTGGTGGAAAATTGGAGCAAGAACAGTTTACCTTCTCTTTTGACTTCAATGAGTAAATAAACAAAATCTTAAGTAGCACTATTGGAATTCAATAGTTCAGGAGTTGTAGCATTTCTCACCTGTCATAACTCTTACTGCAATGCAGGCTAGAAAATTTTGATTTTAAAACAGCAACAATGGAGGGAGAAAAAACTTCATTAAATAACTTGAACAACAAAGAGATTGTTCCAAATAATAAAGAACGTGATGTCTCTAAAACTGCCTTCTGTGGAAGTGCTGATCCATTTGATGATGGAAAAATTGAAAAGCTTCAAAAATCAACAGATGTATCTACTTCCAAGGCTCATTCTGCTGTCAATGGTACAATGCTTAGTAATTCTTCAAATGTTAAATGTCTTTCTGGATCTCCAACCTCTAAAGTTTTAATCATGCGAGATGTTGTAGACAATGTGGACACTGCTTCAGACGTTGCAAATACTGGTGATTTTTCCGATGAAAATATCCATTCAGGAGTTGCAAATTCTGAAGGTTTAGTCATGCCGTCTGTTGAAAGCCCTGTGCAAGGGAAAACAGCTACTGATAACCAAGAAGAAGATCAACAAAATCATTCATCGGAGAAACCAATGTCAAAGTCCACAGGATCATTTATTCAACAGACCATGACATCACCTGACCAATCGATTGATGGAAATGATCTAGCTCAAGATATAGTTTCAGATATTCAGGGAGAAATTAGATCTCCAACTACTAAAGTTAAGATGTCAGGAGCTCAGCAAAACCTTAATGGTGAAAAGATTGCAGGTGTTGGTTTTAGTCGTGATATCTCACAACCAATGGAGCTGCCGCAATCATGTCTTGCCAGATCAGATAGAAGTCAAAAGACTGATAGTGGAACTACAAGTCAAAATGTCTTGGAGCATGATCCAGAAATAGATTGTTTATACCAGGAAACGATTTCTGCTGAAAGTGTTTTACAGACAATGCCACATAACAACAGGCTCAGTAAGGACTCAAAGGATTCAACCTCAAAATTTTTGGTTCAACTAGGGAGGTTAGAAACTGAAATCAATTTGCTTAATTTCCATCATCTGCTACTTGCAACCATTCTATTAGTTTTGGGGTCAGGGGCTGCAAAAACTATTTGATGATCCATTTTGGTGGGATCTATCTCATGTCATCAAGAAGCATATGAAAGGATCATTGATGAATGCCTATCAGAATGTCAAAGGTACTAGGCATGTCAAGAAAATAATAGGTCTTCGGAATTGCAATTACTATTTTTTTGAGCAACTCTTCAGGCGTATAAATTGCAGTTACTAAGAGTATATTATCATCCAGTGGGTTGTTTCGAGCTTTTTATTTTTCTAAACTAAGCATCATATGCAAGTTTACATGTTTCTGATAGTTTAATGTGATGTAGTGATACTGTAAATGATAAAGTGCCACAAAGGAAGGAGAAAGAAGCAGAAATTGTCTACTCAAAATACTTTAACAGATCAAGGAAAACTGAAAGTGGTCCTGATACTCCATCTTTTGGGGGAAAAGGAGTTGCCAGCCTGTCCTTAAATGGACCTGAAAAATGGTAAATGTGCTTTTTGTAGTGATTGCAATAACTATTTTACTTCATTGCTTTAAGTAAATAGGGAGGGAAGTGGTTATGGTGAACAAAATGGTGACCAATTCAAAACCACTTTTCAGGGAATTGACCATTAGTGAACAAGTTTCTTTGGAAAGCGGAAACACTGTTGAAAACCAATGTTATATCAGGTGATACATCTTTAAATGCAATTTCTGTTTTAAAAAATTTTGATTTGAAAATAAGTTGAAATTCCCTATTTGCGCAAGCAAATTTTCCTTGCATGTGAAAAAGGTGGTTTGATATACTGTTATCATATCTTCAATAGCAACTCCTCCAGTGTTGATGCTGAGCAGAACGACTGCAAGGTAGTCAAAATTCCAAGACCTGCTGATAAAGTGGTCGTCGAAGGGGGTTCTTTTATGCTGGGAAATGAAAGGACGAATAAGAGCAGTAAGAAATTTGGGTGAGGCCTTATACTGTAACTTGCTTTAAATTTACTTGCTCCAGAGTTTCATCATATTGTACCAGTCTAACTATACTGAAAATGTCCTTTTAATTTTTCTCTGGTTCCAATTTGAACTGAATATAAGAAAAGCTAGATGTTCTTTCTAATAATGACAATATATATCTCTTAAATGCTTCACCTATGTGTTTTAGGATGAAGGTGAAAATGATGAAAATTTGGCAGAAAATCAATTAAAAATTTAGTGACACTTTACCAGAAATTGACCATTGGTGAATGAGCTTTGCTGGAAAGTGCAAAGAATATAAAAAATTTGTGCATATAAGCAGAGGCATTTATATACCAGCAGTTCTAACAATTTGTATTCTAGGAAAGGAAAACTTTATGCTTTTCGAATATGTCAGTATTGTTAATATTTTAATTTTTCTATTAATTGATCACCTCCAGTATAACTCCAATATGAACTTACCTTGTAATATCCAAGGGAGGGCTTCGGTGCTGGTGCTGAGCAGAATATAAGGATGCCAAGGCTTCTGAATAAAGAACCTGCAAAAGGGGGTTCCACTATACTTGGGAGCAAAAAGGATGTTAAAGACATCAAAATGATTGGGTGAGGCATATATGCTCAAGTTTGGTGTCTTTACATTAAGCTTTTAATCTGGCTTTGCATGAAATCTGCTCCATAGCTGGATGATTTTTAGTTCTCATTTTAACTTTTGCTGATTCATATTAGTTGACATCTGCTCCATAGCTGGATAATTTTTAGTTCTCATTTTAACTTTTTCTGATTCAAGTTAGTTGACAATTGAAAATATTACCATATCAAATAATTTCCAGGGTCTTGTAGTCTGCATTTTACATTGACCCCATGGATAATACAAGAGGATCAAATAGTGTAACTTGTGTATTAATACTTGAGAAGTATTTTGCTTTTATTTATGTACTTAAACAACTGACTCATGCAAGACACAGAATTGCTTCATTTATTGGAGCTCTACACCATGAAGTGTTGCCTAAAATTGACTTCTAAATGAGACATGGTTTTAATGTTATGATCACAAGCTTTAGACTGGTAGCCAAATTACAACTTCAATCTTTTTGGATGTAACTTTCTGGAAGTTCTAAGTTAGGAGGATGGGTGACAAGAGTAACAAGATGAATTGAACTGAGATCTTAAATTGTTGGTATTGTACATTAAGCACGACTCTAAAATAAATAATTTCAGAACCAGTTTCCAGTCCTCAATGCATAGCTAAATTTTTTGGGCTGAATGGATTCTTGACAATGACGAACATATATTTAGACTTCATGTTGTCCAAATTGCGGAACATTTAATATTTTTTACAGATACCCCACAGATAAAACATTATACTTAATTACCATACAAGTTGCAAGCTTCCACATATACAGGAATAAAGCCATGATCTGAGATCTTGTTGGTCCCAAATTAGATAGTTTGCCTTTCCATAGTCCACAGTGATCTCTGCATCAGCTAATGAAGAATTTCCAAAGCTTAATTTCTTTCTTAGCATTTTGGACGCCATTCACTGTTGCTGATATGCATTTTCCTTCACTCAAAATTTGCTATGCCCTACTTACCTATATATATATATGGTCTCAGTATGTTATTACTATACCCTGATACCTCATTTCCCTTGCTATTTATAGAATTTTGTATTATTTCTGTTAAAAGAACCCTGAGTAGTTTCCGTTACTAGTTTTTGATATTAAGTTGAACTTGCATTAGAGGAAAGAGTAAACTTATATTTCAACTTGTCCCACCAAAATCTTCATTCACTTTCTGCACTCGACATACTATTCATAGATGACATTTTGTGATATAATTTCTGTTTCTAGTTTAATTCATGCATTTAATTTGATACTTCTTTGAAACAATGGTATAAGATTTAGGGGAGTGAGGCTTCTCTGTGCAGTTCTGAAGCTGATCCTGCAGTCCAAAAAGACGAGAGATTAAACTCCAACACCCTGACAAGTGCAAATTCTAGAATTGTGTCTTCCAGCATGGGTTCCAGTTTGGGAAGGAAAAATGGTATTTCTGAAGAGCTTAAAGGTGGGAAGAACAAACCAATGGTTCCTAGTTTGATTTCAAGGTCTGATGATAAAATGGCATCATGATTTTCCTCAATGTCCTATAGCTTTTCTTATTCAATCTGACTGATTCTGTTGGAGGATGGCACTCTTCCAACCTAGGGTCATTAGTGCAAACAAAGATCTGTCAAGTGCTACACTTAAAAGGGAAATCAATTCCTTGGGAAACATGAAGAAAAACATGGAAATACAAGGAAAAATGACACCCACTATTGTCTCGCTGATTGCCAGCACTGAGAGAAAAATGCCAGAAATGTTGTCTCTTAAACGAAAGATACTTGAGGTTCTGCACTTTCCTTATTGTGATAGTCATGTCCTCATGTTTACTTCTCTAATACTCACTTTGAGATGAGAACTATAGCGTTTCATCATATACTATACATTGAGATGACTTTTGTAGGGATCAAATCCAGATCAGCGGTTCTTGAGTCCACAAAAACGTTTCTCTCCGTCACAAAGTGAAAGCAGGTATCATCTATTACATGTGCATTTAGCTAATCATCATACTGATTAGAATTTCATGAGTATCATTTGCAAAATTTCCTGCAGAGACAGAAAAGATTTGGAAAGCAATGTTGAAGGACAGGTAAGATGAATTTACTTTAACACTGCAAACCATAGATTGAAAACTGTTTAGACAATTATAATAGACATTCCAAATGCCATGGCCAGGTTTCCTGTAATGATAATCAGACAGAGTCTAAACTGAAGAGTATTCTCTGTGATCATCCAACTTCTGGGGTTGATAGGCCCAACATGATAAGCACAAAAGACTTGATGGTTCCTCTAGATGTGGAAAATGATGGAAATGTTGAGAAAGCTGAAGCATATGTGAAAGAGCTTGACGCTGTAAGTGCAGTGTGTAACTCTTTCAATCGTTGTCAATTTACTTATGTGTGATTCACATCACGAGGATTTCAACCATCATATACTAAAACTGAAGGCCTGCTACATGACTTAGAAACTGTGATCCTAGAGCTCTAATGGAGCAAATCGTGTGTTTCACAGTCAATTAGAAAAAGGAGCATTAATACATGTCATCAACTTCTTAGGAGCATTAATACATGTCATCAACTTCTTACTTGCATAGTACCACAAAGCATAGGCAAATATTTGGCTTACATACCAGAGCAGGTTGCTAAAAGGAAAAGTCCTTCCTGGTTTCATATGCTTGCTTGCCTTTGAATCGGTAGCATCTTTACATTTTTAATTTCCCAGTTCAGTCTTAGCTCTGAAGTTGCTGCTATACTCTATGATCATGCACTCGACTATTGGAATCTTCCTGCAGATTTGCATCATGCTGAGGACAAAACATGACGAAGTCAAGGAAATACTGGTTCGAGCTGTTGTGAACAACAATAGATTACTAATGCTTAACCATCCCATGTTTGATGAGAAGATATCCTTCCAGTTATTATATCTTTTCTTTGGCCATTTATTCAGAATTATCTATGTATATTGAAAATTTTAATTTCCTTCACCAATGGCTACATCCGTAGGGTTCAGAAATTTGCAGCAAGGTTAATCTCTAATTAGTTTACCGGGAGCAGCAAAAAGGTGCACCTATCTTCTCTCTATGTCTCTCTCCTAGATGCACATCTCAAACTTCCTTTTTGATATTATGATGAGAATTTCACATGGATTTGAATTTCATTTACAGAATATATAGTTCTATGCTACTCTTTAGACCACAGAATTAAATGATTGAGCTCTAGAGGTGCCTAATAACTCCTAAAGTGATCTCTCTTTTATGCCGCCACAGCTGGAACTGGGGTGGCCATTTGCAATTTACTCTTTTAAGATAGCTTTAAGCGTTTCACTTGCTTACACTGTCTAGCGTTTCACATGTATTTTCTAGATAAGCTAAGACCTTTAGTGTTTCAATTGCTAATCACAGTCCAATGGTTAAGTGTTTGCTAAAGATTGACAAATGTGGTCAAGATGCTTCAATGAGCCATGATATAGCTGTGGCCCAATGATGAACGTCCATTTGATGGGTCTCAATACAAGAATAACCTGCTTGAGTTTATATTTTCCTGGACACTAGCCTTTTAAAATTTTCAGTTTCTATAGTTTTACGCTGCACATCGGGAGTTAACTATCGTCAATCTCTGGAAGCTAACCGATTGGTTTGAGTAAGCATGTGTTCTTAGAGGACCTTAGTTCACTTATTCTTGAAAATGAATTATTGCGATTTAGTTTAATCTTTTTCCCAAGCCACCATTCTTAATACTTCAAAAGGAAATTAGAGCTTTTACAATTCAAAGATGTGGAAAAGAAGGAACGAGAATACGCATCAGGGTTTACGTCAATGATAAAAGATTTCAAATATAAGAAAACCTCTATAAATTAAATAGCTTTCAAACTATGTAACTTTATTAATTAATCGATAAATTAATAAACATAATCATAGTTTCATATATTTAACTAACTAAAAATTCTTTGTATTTTATTAATCTAATCAATTGATTATCAATCACTAAGGTCAACTATTTGTACATGTATCGTAATTCAAATTTTCAATTTCAAAACTTAATAAGTGCAATAAGAAATGTCAAAGATAAACTTTAACTAAATTTAAATTTCAAGAAAATATTCAAAAGCGAATTATATGGTAAATTTTTTTATAGTTAATTATACATATTTATAATTTTGTTAAAGTATATTAATATATGAATTGAATGAAAATAGTATTATATAAGAAAATTTTCAAAAGATATCATTATTTATTTCTATTAATTTTTTAATAATCATAAAATTTATCATATAATAGTATATGTTATCAAATATTAAACTATATCCCCCGTTTGGTTACTGTCCCCGTGAGTGGGGACAGTGGACAGGACATTAAAATCTTGTCATCCAGCAGTGTTTGGTTGTCGACTTCCCCTTTTTGTCCACTGCTTCCGGTGTACAGAGTCAGAAATATATTGTCCATTCCAAAACCGACGGACATATGAGCTCTGTCTCT
>JANKOE010000002.1:39242184-39253289 GCA_026284465.1 Erythroxylum citrifolium | reverse complement strand
TAAATCCAATTAGCTTATCTAACCAGACCACAAAATTAAAACATACCAAAATAATTAAACAGGTTTGGGATCCAACAAGGATCCACGTCCATTTTTTAAAAAATCATATTATCTATACTGCAATAAAATCACGTCAACATTTAACTGACAAAGGCCTAACTCTGTTAGTGGTTCTGTCCAATCAAGGGTTGTTTTGAACGTTTTCTAAATGTTAGGGTTCATTTTGTATGTTTTATGATTTATTTGGAATGCACTGAAACTTTAGGATCTAACTTAGACTTCAGTGTAAACATTTGGGGCTAAAATGATCTTTTGGTCAAAGTTCTTTTTACGTTATGCTAATTTATTAAGAAAAACTTCATTCAATTCTTAATAATCGTTCAATGAATAATATTGTTGAAGCAAATTCAAGACCTCAAGCTCAACGTTATTTTTAAATTAAAGATTTTCTAATGTTTATGATATTAATAATATACCTAATGGAGAAGTAAAATTTTGGTTAACTTGTTAGAGGCAAGTGTACAAGTAGATGTCATTGTTTTCCTAGCCAAGTAGGTTTTCTTAACAAAATCAAATAAACTTCTTAAAATCCTATAATATTACCTTGCTATTATTATATTATATAATTACAGTAATGAGGTTAACGATAAGAGCAACTAATTTTTAGAAGAAAAAAGAAAAAAGAAAAGTTGTTGTACAATAACCTTTTTACATGTAACTCATGAAATACTTCTTGTAATATCTCAAAACTTAAAAATTAATATTTCAACAAAAAATATGTGATAAGAAATGGCACAAGACAAACAAAATAAACTAAAAGCCATGTTTGAATCAACATAAATTTTACTCCCAAAGTGTTTGGAGAAAGTGAAACATATTGAGCTTGACTAGAGATGGCAATAGTTTGGCTCGAGCCATTATTAAATCATATAATCTCAAGTCTGAGCGACTCGAGGCCCAATTAATTCCACTAGCCCAATATTTCAATTTTTTTTAAAAAATAAAATAATGTTGTTTTGTCTATGCACGTCAACTTGGATAGCTCGGGTTTGAGCCTAATTAAAGGCTCAGTCAGGCTCAAAAAATCAGACCTGAGGCTTGGTTAATCTTGGCTCAGGTTCGGGTGAGCCAAACCCAATTTCCAAACCTAGGTTTGACCATTTAACATAACTAAATAATTTTTACCTTTAAAAAAAATTTAAAATCCTCTTTCTACAATTAGTTCCAAATCTAAATTCAAATCCTTGCGCGCTCTTTCCTCGAAAACTATTTCCTTCCGATCCATCCTATGCCCTTTTAGAATTCTCTCATTTTCGCGTCTCCCTCCATCAGTATTCAGTATTCACTGCCTAAACCAAATCTCATCCTCGAAAACGACATTCAAAATTGTATCTTTCCTTCTCAGCTCCCTCCAAAACTCCACCTTTTAATGCGCACCTCCTCTTCTCTTCACCAATTCACTTTCACAGTCCTTCACTTGTCTCTCGCGCTCTCTGCCTGTGTACTTTCTTGGGAAAATGGCTGTTATTTGTCTTAGTGATGATAGTAAGAACAAAGAAAACGCCCCTCCTTTCTCATCTTCCCTTCAAACAGCAATGTTTCCGAAATCTCCAGTCTTCACCGCTCATAAACGTAGAGTCAGAAACCCTCTGGAGGATATAACCAACCTATTTAACCAATCAATTCAATCAGTTTCGGCAAGAAATAACAGGGTCACGGTCCCACCTTCCCCATCGAAGTGCGGGAAGAGGAGAGGGGAAGTTGTTCCTGGTTCAGCCAGCAAGAAGACCCACTTTGTCCTTCAAAGCAAAATCTTCAGATAGTTGAGCACATAAAACCCGAATCTTTGTTATGCCGTCCCATGTTCAATGTAATACACAAACATTACCATTCATTTCTTTACAGCAAAGAAGATCGCCATTTTGTTCTTATTTAATTTTCTTTCCCTTTCGAGGTTTTCATTTCTTCACCCCGTATTTCGTTTTCATATTTCCGATGCTTGAGAAGTCAAAAGCTGATATAAAAATATGATGCTAAGGTAATCGGCCGTCATTGAAGAGGCCCAATATTTCCAAATAAGAACCTTGCATCAGCTTTCAGTTCATTTTTGTCCTTTTATCGCAGTAAGGCCCCAAGTTTATGAGCCTCTGAATAATGAATTAGATTGACCCCATTTTGTTAATCGCATTGCTTAAAAAATTGACAACCAACAGAAGAAGTTATCAAGTGGATTCCATAATAGCTGAAACTACACATATTCCGCAAGTTACAGTTTCCAGAGCAAACCTTTACTATCCTTCTGTTAGCGATGGTTAATGCTAAACCATCGATATACGACTATTGGGTAATACGACTCTCGTCTCAAGGATAGCTTAAAATAGAAGAATTAGCTTATTTGATTCAAGAGTCAACTAATAGAAGAAGCCTAGAAATAAAAATTTAATACTCCCTTCTATTTAAAATAAACGTTGTTTTAGAGGAATGTATACTTATTAAAAAAGTTAATGAAATATCTTATATATTTTTATTAATTACATATTAAAATATCTTGAAAATATAATCTATATAATTTGTGTAATTAAGATGTGAGAGAAATTAAAAGGTATAAGAGAGAGTATATGTTTCACAGGCAACAATAAATTAGGGATGTAAGAAAAATGTGTTCAATTCAAAATGTGAAAGTGAGAAAAAATTTGGGGGTTAAAGAGATGGTGACAAGTAGTTTGAAAAAATTTGGGGGTTAAGGAGATACTGACAAGTAGTTTACCATTATAACAAAAACTATTCGAATAAGTTAACTTATAAATACACTAGCACTATGACACTAGAAAAGGGCTCACAGGACAATCTTAAGACAATCTTCGAGAGAGACAACTTATTCCAAAAATACTTGATTATTACTATTTTCCAACTTTATTTATGTGTTTTATTACATCAAATTCCCTTTGTAGCTTGAATTTTTCCTTTTGTTTAAATCAAACATTTTTTCGCACATTTTAGCATTTTTATAGTTTAGAATTTTATTTGTTGAGTTTTTCAAAGCTTCCTAATATCATCAATAAAAATTAGGTATAAATTATGAGAGAATTCTTCCTTGACATGCTAAAATTCTAGACTAACACTAACAATTTGATGTACCATGTGGGAATGTGATGCCACGAATAAGGAATGGAAAAACAAATTACTTTGACTCTAGCCCTGGAAGCAAAAGTTTCTACAATAGTAGGGAATGAAGGTTTTGTATCACAAATAGTAGATAATCTGGAGAATTCAAACTTACCTTTAGCTAAATTTCTTCCTAGTAAAAATTTAAAACATTGTTTACATAAACAAAATTTTAAAATTGAAGTCAACCATGACCTCTATGGCTATTACGACGAAGATATTAACAAAGAAGGTTGAAAAATTATTTGCTGCTTTAGTAAAATTTTTTGGGCGTAATTCACCTACTTTAGCAAAGCAAATCTTCGAAGGACTTAGGAGGTATCCTGCTCTTAATGCGATGGAAGTTGGAGCCTGTAGTAACCTTCCAGCTACCTCCTCCATGGATGAAAGATATGTTCCTCCTTATAAAAGAGAGGATGTTCCTGTGACACCTTTGTGCAATAATCTTGGTAATAGCCAATAGGCACTTAGGCCCTAAATTCTATGTAGATAAGCATTTACTCTAGAAGTTGAAGCTAATGAACCACAATATAGTTTAGGGGTAACATTACAATTGTAAACCATAATCCTAATATTCCTCCACTGAAAATGAGATTACAATTCAATATGAAAGTCATAAAAGAAGTTATTTAGAATTGTACTGGCCTGGTTTGAGCAACTTGGCTACCCAAAATTCCATAAGCCTTATCTGGAACAGATTGATCATGAAAATCCTTATCCTCGTGGTTAAAAAATTCTTGAATTCAACTTATTTGCTAGTAAAGATGGCCAGTCCACCATTGAGCACCATGTTAGATTCACCATAAAATACAGAGAATTACCTAATTACAAAAGCTTCAATAAATTTAGGCTCAATTTGTTTCCAAATTCATTAAGAAGAACCACCTTCTGTCGTATACTTTGTTATTTAAGGCCTCTATCCTTTGTTGGGTTAAAATGGAAAGATTATTCTATACTCAATTTTTATAATTAAGCCCGAAGTTAGTATAACTGAGCTGTCAAGGGTTACTCAGAAGAGTAAGGAGAACGCTAACATATTCATCACTCATTTTTTTTAAAAAGAGAGAGGTCTATGTTAGATCACCCTTCTAGAAAACAAAAATATGAAGTTACCTCAAAGAAGGACGGACATTGAAGAGTGAAAGAAATTCTAAGGCAAGAAATTTCATGACTTTTATGAACTGGTAGCAAAAGTCTCTAAATAAGAAGAGCTTCTTTAGGAAGAAGGACATCCAAAAAAAAAAGACATTTATTTTACAAAGATGAATTCTTACACTTTGGTAGTAACCAAATTCAACATCCTTAAAACTTATGTTTACTCCTCTTTGGAGCATAAATACCTAAAAGTCAAGGAAAATGTAGTCTCTTTTTATCCAAGTTCAATACACCTTTGACACCTCCAAAATAAAAGAGATTTTTAGTTATTTATTGTAAGAAAAATTCTTCACCTTACCACCTAAGCATAGAATTCCTACAAAAGAAGAAATCAGAGGTAGAGACTACTACAAATATCACAATACTTAGAGCCATCTAACAAATTCATGTTGAGGGGTTCAAAATGTGGTACAAGATTGAATTAATAAGGGAATATTATTGTTCGCTAAATCTGACCAAATCATAATGATAGATGAGGACCCATTCTTGCCAATGGCAACCATTAATGCCACTAAATTTGACTTATACTTATTGTTAGATGTTAAAAAGAATTTAAAAATTATGGAAGATCATTTAGAATCAACATCAAATCATTTAGTACCATCATCGAATTCAGGAACATGTGTTTTTATTCCTAACTATGATCCTAAATTTAGGAATAGGGGTTAATGAATTCCCAAAATCCAGCGGAAGGTAGAAACTTTAAGAAAAAAAATCACCAAACAGAATCCACCCAAGTTTATAGGTAAGGACATGAATCTCAAATTTCGAGCTTACAACTTAAACAACCTAAATTTATAGTGTCACCACAAATGCCACCATCCCAGTAATGGTAGCGAGTAAAACATCCAAAGAATTTGGTACCCTTAACTCCAACTTAAATAATACGACTTCCAAGATTAGGAAAAATAAGCCAGTATTATTGGAGGAGCCAACTTTAAAAAAGTCATCCCATGTAAAGCTGGTCTATTTTGAAGAAAGTACTATGGATCCTAATAATAAAAAGGGAAGGGTCGAAGTCATTTGTGAAAAATGAGGCAAGAAAAAATAGAATCCTATATTTCATTGGAAGTAAGCCGACTCTGAGAGCCGATATGAGGATTCCTATAAATTCATTACAATTAGAGAGATTTCTTAGGTATAATTTACCGTGTCTTTCATAAAACTCTGTGCTTCATTTGGTAAATCATGTGCAAACAAGATAGAAATGCCTTCTGAGAGAGGAGAATGCATGGTGCCAATATTGGAAATTGGAAATACGACCAGGAATTAAAAAAACGGTGTTAAAAAAACTAGTTAGTGTTATGGCACAACATCTAAGACCTCTATATATTAAGGCTTACATCAATCGAAGACCATCCTTAAGAGTTTTGGTTAATAATGAGTCGACAATAAACATTATGCTAACTAAAATGATGATAGCTTTGTGTAAAGACAATACAAATTTGATCCTAACTAAAGTATATGTTGCTATATTCAAGGGTGAAACTATTACAGCATGAGGAATTCTCCCTTTAAATTTTTGTTGTTGATGCCCATTCTAGCTACCAAGTCTTATGGGAGCCAGATTGGATCTAGTCCAATCGTTAAATCACATTGTCTCTCCTTCAACTTTTACTCCTATAGAAAAGAGATAAAGTGAAAATTGTTTAAGTTGATTCATGGCCATTTCATACTAAAGTTGATGCAATAGAGGAAAAATTCTACATAGATCATATAAATCTAATACAAATTCAAAAATCATCTTATCGTAAGGAAGGTAAAGAAAATATAAAGACAAAGTTAGAAAGATACATAAAAACATCTACCACTATACCTACTCCAAGGATAACGAAGGTTGCCATTATAAAGGAAATTTTGGAGAACTCTAAAGATAAAGAGGTAACTACAACCATAGAGATCAAATATTGAATGTAGCAAATCTTGGAGAACTCTATAGAAATAAATGGATGTGATAACACAAAATTGGTTTTGAAAGAAGAAAAAGAACCAAAAGTAAGTGAAATCCTCCTCTAAGAAATTTGATGATTGCGGGAGCCAGAACCAAGAATAATTAGAAAACGTGAACCTAGACAAATCTAAGTAATTCCATAAAGTCTTTATTAGCATAGATTCAAAGATAAAGTTGGAACTATTAGAACTCTTGAAATAATTTAAAGACTATTCCACTAAGGACTGTACTTAAATGCCATGATTGAGTAGAAGATTGGTAGAACATAGACTTCTAATAAATCTAAAATTCTACCCTTATTGTCAACCTTCTAACTAGTGGTACAAAGAAGTTGTGTTGAAGATTAAAGAAGTTGTTGAAAATTATGTAAGGCTGGTTTCATTAGACTAGCCAAATATACTAAGTGATTAGCTAGCATTATGCCTATAGTTGAGAAGAATGGAAAGACAAGAATTTGCATCAAATTTAAGGATTTAAATGCAACTATTCGTAAGGATGAGACATGATGTTGATTACAAATTATTTTATAGATGCAATGAATGGCCATTTTTTTTCTTTTATGGATTATTTTTTATAATTAAATTTTTATATCCAAAAACTGATATTTCCAAAACATTTTTCAGATGTAAAGAGTTAATAATGACATTCAAATGGGTTGTAATGCCTTTTGGTCTAAAAAACCTAGAAGCCATTTATCAGAGGGCTATAATTGCTATCTTTTATGATTTAATGGGACATACTTTAGAAGTTTACATAGAAGATACTGTTTTGAAATAAAAAAGAGTGTAGATCATATCTAGGATTTACAAGAAGCCTTGCATAGGATGAAAATGAACATATTGAAGTTAAATCCACCAAAGTATGTTTTCATAGTAAAAGTAGGGAAATTCCTGGAGGTTCTTAGTTCACTATAAAGTAATTGAGCTAGATAAAAATAAAGGAAAAGCCATTCTTGAAGCAAAATTGTCTTAAGATATGATAAAACTTTAGAGATTTCTAGGACAGTTGAACTGCATAAGAAGATTCATTACTAATCTAGTGAGAAAAACAAAAGGTTTTTTTAGACTTACTAAGGTTAAAAAATTCTATTGGGAGGAAAGGCGTCTAATATCATTCGATAATATTAAGGTATACCTAACCAAACCTCTTATACTTAACCCCCTTTGAAAAGAAATTCTATTAAAGTTGTATATTTCCACTATGGAATAATCTATTCGATATCTATTAGCTCAAAGTAATAAGGTAGGCCGTGAAAAAGCTATTTATTATTTGAGTAGAATTTTCATGCCAATAGAAAAGAAGTATGTACCCATCACTAAGTTATGTTTAACATTATAACTTGCTTTTTTATATGGTTTCACATACTGATTTAATGAAATATATGCTAAATAAGCCAGTCATCTCAGGAATATGGGAAATGACTTATTAATTTTATAGAATTCAACCTGGTATATACCCACAAAGGCCTATAGGTTAATCCCTATCTAACTTCTTAGTAAGCGTTCAATCGATTGAGGTATGAGAATATATGGGACATTTAGTTCTCAATTATGATAAGGATCCACATGAATTGAAATTCGATGGGCCTAGTATAGAGAAGTCAATTGCTGTTTTGGACAAGTAATAACGACACCAAATGGGACTAAAACTCTTCTATCCTTTAAAATGGACTTTCCATGTACTAATAATTAGGCAGAATATAAAAACCTGATTATTGGACAAGAACTTTTTTGTTGATCTTGGTGCTAAAAAGTTCTTATCAATGGAGATTCTCAACTGTGTTACCAAAGGCTATAGGAAGTGTCTAAAATATGGAAGAATTTAGTGAATCCCTGCTTCCAAGTTACATTATATAATCAAACCATGGCCATTTAGAGGATGGCCTATTGATCTTATTAGGAAGATATATCCACCATCTTCAAAAGGTTATAGTTTCATTCTATTGGCGATAGATTATTTTACTAAATGGGTAATAGCTTAACCTTTGAAGAAAATTGATAAACAAATGTAGTTAATTTTATTAAAGAATAGATTATTCATCAATTTGAAATTTCTCAATTGATAACAAGTGATTAGGGAACCATATTTACGGGCTAGAAAGTTAGGGATTTTACTAAAGATTATAGGATAAATTGTTAATTTCAACTGTATATCATCCTCAGGCTAATGGTCAAGCCTAAGCATCAAACAAAATAATTATTAAGATATTGGAAAAATGTTAAAGGATAATCCTAGAGAATGACATAAAATTCTGTTAGAGACATTGTGAGTATATCGTACTTTTAAATGTACTACTACAAGAATTAGGCCATTTACTTTAACATATGAACACGATGTTGTTTTCCCTATGAAAGTAGCGGTTCCATCCTTGAAAGTAGCCAAGAAAAATGGTTTAGAGAAATCTTGTCATGCTTACTAAAGGTTGTGGATGATAAGGGGATAAATGCTTATTGCATTAAAGCAAGGAGATTATGGAAGATCAGCATACCTGTGAATGCTTATATTGTAACAAAAACAATCTTTAAATTAAGAAGAAAAGTCAAGTTGCATATAACCGGAATGTTGGAAAATGTTATTTGGACATTCTTTTAGTGTAATAGATGGTTGGGTACTGATTACAAGAAGATATTTATGAGCTTAACTTAATTAGCTACATTATTAGAGAAGATTAATCTGTTGCTTATGCTCTCACACACAAAGCTAAAATTTTGTTAGGGATTAAAGATTCTAACACTAAGTTCAAGAAAAACAAGATGGACCTTAATTGTTGGACACTATCTAAGCATGGTAAATTCACCAATGTGTCTTGTAAAAGGATCTTTCAAGGGCAGGGAAATGTAGTACCATGGTATAATCTAGTTTGGTACAAGTACATGCTTCTTAGAGCTTTAGTTGGCCTATGGAGAGCTATCAAGAATAGATTACCTACAATTGAAAGATTAAACAACCATATAACTATACCAAATAGCTGTGCATCATGCTTAATAACCTCATTTTCTAAAGAATCAAACTCATTTTTAGCTCTTAAATTTTTTCCAAGAGATTCTAACCTCTATTCTCCTCTATATCATAATCAATTTGATGTTGGTGTGAGAGGCTTCATTTTTTAAGTACATGTCCTAATCATGAAAGACTTCTCAAATAGTGAAGATTTCATTTTTGCTAAGAAGTCCCCCAGTAGTATACAAATGAGTTATGAAGCCAACATATGACAATCTCAAAAGAAGTGAAGATTTCATTTTTGCTAAGAAGTCCCCTAATATTATACAAATGAGTTATGAAGCCACAAATGGTCGTAGGGTTAGAAAAGAACTATGCTGAATCTTAATCAAAAAATACAACTCCTATTACATTATAAGTCTTAAAAATTCCTTGATTATTGATAGTTCCTCAAAATTTATTGTTGGTGTAGTACTGGAGTGAATTTCTATAGAGAGATCTAAGAAACTCAGGCCAAAAACATCTTTTGAAGTTGCTTTTATGGTCTATACATCTTTTTCCTACAAGACATAAATGAATTTGTTAGAAGGCTAGTGTATTAGCTTATAGAATAAAGTAATTCTTATTTTATCTCTTGTGAAATATCCTTAGTAATTTTTGGTTTAGAAGAATTCCTAGTTAATCTAGATTCTAGTTTAAGAGGAAGGAAAGGAGCTGAAAGGTCTGACATTATGTTATTTACAAAATAAAGATCAAAAGTAGAACTCATAGTGGAAACAAAGGTAAAAGTAATAAAAGGAAGTTTCATACTATTGAGAATGTCCTTAACAACATTTTCAAGCACAAAAGAAGTCCCTTTTATAAGAAGGGTATCTTCTATTGCAGGCTCTCTAATCTCAGATTCTTTAAGCAATAACTTTGAGCTAAGAACTTACCAGAAGCCACTGTTCTATATAAGGGGAGTACATTCGTTCAACAGAACCCATATAAATTTGACATGTTCTTTTTGATAAATGAGATTTATAGAAGAAGCATAATTTTTGATCAACCCAAAATAAGAAGAACACTTAAAAGCACTAGGGTCTAAACCAAGGGTCTCTTTGACCAAGAAAAAAACTTCCTCGATTATAGGTAGTTTAATAAGAAAGAAAATATCCGGCAATGAACTTGAAGCATGACCAAAAGGAAAGATAAAGGAGTTACAAGTAGTACTACAAAATTTTAAAATAACATATACAAAGTTAGGTTGATATTCTATGGAATTCCCAAAAAGAAATATTAACTGTAGAAGGCCTTGTCTCTTTCAGGCTGAATGGTATAAAGGGTACAACTTATCCACCAACTTAGCCCATTAATCTACATTTTTCAGCCACGATTTTAAGGATTTAAGAGCTTAAAATAGAGGAATTATAGAGGGAATTTTGATTTACTTACTTCTCCCAAATGGGGTAAGGATAGGTAAGAAGAATTAGTAGGTGAATGAACACTAATAGTGAGAGGAAAACCTTGTTCATATTCGAAATGAAGAAATCGTTCCATAGTGTTAAAAAAAGGAATCCAAATGCCATAATTAGTGGTCAAAATGAGATTTATAAAAAGTTTTAAGAAATTATTTACGTAACTCTTATGAAGGTTAAAAGAGACTCAACAATAATAAATACCACTTCAAGCTTTACAACTTGCGTGTAAAGGTAAAGTTAAAGAAATTGAAGGAATTTTTGAAGAAAGTACAAGAATTAGAGATGTACATTTATAGCATTCACTTCAACAAAGTCCATTTAATAAGAGAAAGATGCATGACAAGTGGAAGTCATAGTCATGGGGAAGTATGAGTGAAGTCATAAAAAAAAAAACACTGAGGATAGAGACTATTTAAAATTTAAGATGGAAAAGA
>JANKOE010000002.1:39175015-39185192 GCA_026284465.1 Erythroxylum citrifolium | reverse complement strand
TATTTATTCATAAAGTCTGTACATGACTTTAAACAAAATGCGCTAAAGGAGATGGCCTTTAGGGCACTACTCTAACATTGGGGACCCCTTCTTCATGTTTCTCTCTCACCGGTGCCCGACCCCCTTCAACTCGTTTCAATCGCGGATCTTACGAATGTGGATGGCAGTTGGCGTTGGCAGGCGTTCCAGCAGTACCTCATGGACTCAGTTTGCCTGGACTTGGCTCAAATCTACCCTTTCGTAGAGCCCCTGACCGAAGACACCCTGCGGTGGGGCCCTTTGACTTACGGAGGCTTCACGGTGGCGACGGCTTACGACCTTATGGAAGGCGGCTCCCCGGACCACCGAAATCACTTGTGGGCGATCATCTAGAAATAGGCAGGCCCCCAACGCATCCGATCTTTCCTGTGGCTCGCAACTAACCGGAAATTGCTGACTAATCACCAGCGCGTAGTTCGTCACATTGCCCATGACAGTCAATGCCAGTTTTGCGGGCAAGAGGAGACGACGGTTCATGTCCTGCGGGTACAAGCTGTTTGGTATCATTTTTCGCTTGAGGTGGCAAGCGCATATTTTTTCCAGCAAGACCAGGAGCTGTGGCTGTCCTCGAACCTTACCAATCAGTCGCAGGTGCACCAAGAGGCTTGGACCACTATTTTTGGGGTTACTTGTTGGTTCCTGTGGAAGTGGTGGAACAGTAGTCTGTTTGAGTCGGGCTTTCACTTGGCCTGAGGAAGGCACCCGAAGTATCTTGACCTATGTCGAGTGGCTCGCTCGGGCTCGGACGTTGGAACACCTAGTGTTCCCTATGCAAGGATTGCCGGTGGGGTCCTTTGTGGGGTGGACTAAGCCGGCTGTCGGATGGGTTAAGGTCAACATTGATGGCGCCATGACCCCGGGATCCACATCTTGTTTCGCTGGGGGACTTATTCGAGATTGGCATGGCGACTGGAAAGGGGGGTTCCAGCAACACCTCGGGCGGGGCTCCCCGCTAGCTGCGGAGTTGTGGGAGGTGCTCTCGGGCCTCACGCTGGCATGGAATATGGGCTTCCGTCGTGTAATAGTCGAAGTCGACTCCCTCGAGGTTATTAATCTCCTTTCTGCTCCGCCCTTTATTCCGACAGAATTTTTTTTTTTGTGACAGGGATCCAGTTGCTGCTGCAGCAGGAGTGGTCGTGCCATCTGCAGCATGTCTTTCGGGAAGGGAATCAGTGTGCGGACAATCTCGCTCGTCTCGCGGGCGTTTTAGAGCCGGGATTGCATATCCTCCACGAGCCCCCTTTTGGCGTTCAGGAGTTCATCCTCAGCGATGTGCATGGCGCAGTTTATCCTAGAGCGTTGCTGTAGTGTTGTAGATTTTTTTCTTTTCCTTCTGTATCAAAAAAAAGAAAAAGAAAAACATTGGCAAGTTCACTAAAAGTGAGTAAATGAGCCCATAAAAATCTGACAAAAAAGAGCCAGTGTCCTCCAAATTTGCATGGATAAGGTAAAAATATTGGCCAAATTTCACGAAAGCCTTCAATCAACTAGAAGCCCTAATCAACAAGGGTATCTCTAGTCCAAGAACTGCATGATAGACTCACTATCAAAGAAATCAGTCGACTTCGCCCGGTTGCAACAATTAGATTAATAAGATAAAAATTTAAAAAAATCAATAAATATTAAAATTTTATAATATTAAATTTAAAAATTCAATCAATATTAAAATTTTATAATATTAATTAATGATTAAACAAAATTAAAAATTTTAAAATTTGTCTTTATTTATAAAAATTTTAAAATTTAATTAAAATTTTATTTTAAAAATTAATTAATTAATAAAAATTTATAAAAATTAATATTCCGAACTGCAAGGACGCTCATAGCCTCATACTAAATGGCCAACAACAACAGCGACAACTGGGCCTCACCCACCACCATCACCACGCGCTATCATCGGGTCTTCGGCTCACTGGTGTCCCCACACGTACATCGTTGACAATCTAACTAGTAATTTATCACTATCAATGACGAGCCTAGTGTAGTGTAATATCGCCATAGAATAATTCTAATTTACACTTAAAAAGATCACAGAACCAAAACTAATTAATTTAAAATAATATTTTATAAATTTACAAAAAAATTTGATAATTTATTCGTACGTCGAATATCACAAATTTCCTTTTTAAAAAATTTTAATGTCTAGGTAAATGCTTGATTTACAATTTATGATCTCTTCTTTCTTTAATTTGAAATCAGTCCAAAATTCTATAGAAACTACCTCTTAGTCACTACCTTGTCCTTAATTTCACCCATACCCATTCTCATATAAAATATGATAGTTGTATATTTGAATAGATTTAAAATTATATATGAGTGCAATATTTTATTATAAATCGGGTTGGACATTACCATACCCGAATTCAATATAAAAATATTACCCTAACCACTGTGCATATACTTGCATCAACTATGATTATTATTATATGCTCTCATGACTTTTCTCGTACCTTGAGAAATGAGACAATAGCGTGAAGGTTTTGCTTGTATTCAAAAAGTGGCACATGTTGGAAGGCAGCGTATCTATCGGGAAGGCTAGCATCGTTGGCACCAAAGAACACCGTTACTGCTAACACAGTTGCGCCGCCTTCCGCCGGAAACACTTTGTCCGCCACCTTTAACGCCCATCGAGTATTGTAGCCACTATAACCTCTAAGCACCACATCAACCTGGAAAATCATCAGAAGTCTGATCAAGTCATTAACTCAATATCAGAAAGAAACGTAAGACAGACGAATTATTAAAACAAGAATGATGCAGTTGATTCCTATTCCTATACAAGGCTAGGAACAGATCTACGAAAGAGAAAGGCTTTACAATAGTTTATAGTTTATACCGAGCGACAGAAGTAGCTGGCTAGAGAAGCACCCCAACCACCGTTACTAAAGGACTCTTCGGTTATGGAGTCTCCAAAAAGATAGATCTTTCGTCTCATGATGACGAAATCGTTTGTTGGGTATGGCTACAATATATAATTCTTATCAGCGAAATAGAATCAAAAACTGAGAACTTGAACCCTGCTTTCTCTTTTCTCTCCAAAAGAGCTGGGAGTTTATTGCTCTCTTTAAATAAAAGCCGGCACTACCTTCCAATGCTCACCCTACCTAATAAGAGTTCAAATCCTCTGTCTAATATTATGGTGTATTATTGTATTCAATAAATTTCAGTCATTTATTTATGTAGGTCCTACATGAGTCTCGTGTGGGTCCCACAAAATAAATGGTTAAGATTCCACGAGACAAAATAAGACAGAGTCATATTGGATAGAAGATCTGGACTCACCTAATAGATGGTGATGAGTTATATTACATACAAGAATACCACCAAATCTAGAAAAAGAGAGTAAATGCAAACTAGAAGAATTTGGAGGAAAAAAACAAGGGGGAAAGAGAAAAATGCTTGCTCCTTGGATTTACCATCAGCAAAAATGGGTTTGACTTGGTCTAATTTAAAGCCAATGATCAAATTCTAAGTTAAATTTAATTTTAAAAATAAAATTTTACATTTTAAATGTGTATTTAATTAATTTAGTTCGAATATCAAAGTTTTTAAATTGTTAACACAATTATAATTATACATACGGTATTTTAATTATTGCTTAATTTGATATTATAGAGTATTGATTTTCTATAGTTATGAGTATCTATGACTATAATAAAATATAACTGAAATATAATTCATAATGCTTAATTTAAAATTTTCTTTTTTTATAACATTAACATGAAATAAGGGTACCAAAAAATACTAGGCTTTTGAAATCAAGCTTGAATAAAAAAATACATTTCTTTTAAAATAAATGTACGACTTCAACGAAGAGAAGAGGAGTTGAAATCAAATCCTTTAAAAAGAGAGTATTTAAATTTTAAATTATTAACATAAATTTAATTGTTTGAGGTCGTTAAAATGGGGAAAGATTGGAAGTTTAAGATTCTTAAGAGTCAAGTCTTGAGATTTTGTACCCGTAGAGAGAAAAGGTTGACGTATCTCAACAGAGACCTTGTTTTTATAAATTAAGTACGGGAATAAAAACAAACAACTTTTTAAAAAAAGATTCTCTAGGTACAATCATTCATACAACTTTTAAAAAGTAAATAGCAAAAAATGGAAAACATATGGGTCTCAAACATTCCTAAAGGATAAGAAAGAATCTTTAAAGAGGATGTGGACTCCGATTCAAATCATTAAAGAAAGCAAGATTCTGCAGCCATTATGGTTACTCTTCACTACCAAATGATCTATCGTTTACAAAATTATGTTGTAGACCTTAACTTCCAGCCTCAACATCCTCCATCTATTGGAAAGATATAAGCTCCTCAGACAGATTTCATAGCAACTCTTGCATCAACGTTAGTCTTCGTCTTCACTGGATTGATCTTCTATAAGATCAACTTCTTGTGATGATGTTTCTTCTTTGTATGAGCCAAAGCATTAAGAGTAGTTTCATCTTTTTATTAGCATATGGACAGAAGGTCCGTTATAACATAATCCAAATTTTTCTTTATTTTCAATTAGAAATGAGACTAATCTTCTTTTACTTCAATTAGTTAGCTTCCATTTTATGAATGAACAATCCTCAAGGGAATAAACTAACTTCAGTAGTTGATTATAGATCAAATTTAAAGCCTCCGGTTGAAAATTTTTGAATTTTAATTGTTGTTGTGGCTACTTTTATACTTGACCAAACAACTCATGAGTTTATAAATGATACTCCTAAGCAACAATCAATCTGCAAATACATCGAGTCATAAAATTCTACTATATAAAAGGAAAAGAATGAATATTTGTACTTATTTAATAAGAGCCAGGCAATGGTAAAACTAGCGCCCCACATTTCTTTTTGTAATATCTTAAAGTACATAATTAGAGACTTATAAGATTGATACTTAAAAAAAACTTTATATGTGGTTTATTATAAAGTTTGATATGTTTATAAATTAATAAAATATTATCTTAACATTATTGTGATTAAAAAATAAGGAAATAAAGTAACCTCAAACGGTTCTTAGATAAGTAAAAAGGTCTAATAAAACATGTGAGAAAATTCAAGATGGAATGGAGAATTTGCTTACATGTAAGAATGATTGATGGAAGTCATACAATATATGTGTTGCAAAATGCTCCATATGAATGGCTTAATTTTATCTCATACCACACACAAAAATGAACTATTGATCTTTTATTTATACACTTCTTAGAATTGTGACTAATTTTAAAAATGAGAAGATAAACCTAGAAATGATAAGATCATGCTAAAGCAAATTTTATCCAATGTATCTTAACAAATTTTTACCATCTTCTAATTTAAATTTTATTAAAGTTATCTAGCACATCTAATCCTATCCAAATGTTTCTATCTTTTATCAAAAGAAGATCATATGAACCACTTTGATATATTGGCAATTATTAACATCCAATGCAAATGATAAACATAAATTTTCAAATATTTAGACTTTCATTAAAATTCTATTAAATGAAGTAAGTACTCCTTATTTGTAAGAAAAGATATTCAATTATATTTTGACATCTTATTAACTAGCTCTGTCCAAACCTATTGAACGAGTTTAAAAATAAAGTCCATTAAAATCCAAGTTATTAAAACCAATTTATGTTTTATCCTAAATAATACAATTTTGCATTCACATATGTAATATGAAACTGTTCAATCAATTCCTTAATAACAAGACAAGGTTATATACCATCCCAAAACTCCCTCACATAGAGTCTAAAATTATAATAAAATAAACTCCACGCTTCGCTGAGGCACTTAACCATAATGAATAACTGCTTTTTTTTCATATTCTACAAATAGTGTAACTCAAGAACAAGGTTAACTTATACTTGCATTATTATTTTGTCATCATAAAAAATTCTCTAGGCCCAAAAATTCCCTCTTTTTTTATGATGACAAACTAAATGTAAAACTCAATAACAAAACCTATATCTTAAGTTACTAAACTACAAGTCATAGAATAATGCAGAGAGAACAAATCAAATCAATCTAAGTAGATACCAAACTCAAAAATATGTAACTATCACTAGAAATGAAAAAAAACTAAAGTGTCAGTCCGTTCCCCCCTTTTGGCATCGTCAAAAAGAACATTCAATTATAAAAAATATTCATAACAAAACATGCCACAAATAAACAGCCCAACCATATTCAACATATGCAATATGTGCGGGAACTAAGACAAAAACATCTTTAAATAGCTCAAATATCAAACTAGTGATATTAGTCATCCAACTAGAATTTAGAGCATAAAAGGATACATAAATAATCTAAGTTGTCCATAGAAGAGAATTGAAATATAGTTTAGAAGGGCTACAAAATTAGTCAAGAGTTGAGAGCTTAAAAAGAAGTAGTGGAAAAAAAAAGAACAACAACTAGTAAGCTGAGAGCAGATCATGTCATTAAGCATTAAATTAATAAAGCATCCTCTTTTGAACTATCTTCCTTTCCATCATTCTTATGTTCTTCCTCGCCAGTTATAACGTGCTCAATCCTTTTCACATGTGTATTGATCTTGTGAAGAGCACCAACCATATTATTCAAGAGATTTTTAAGTTGAACAAATTTAGAAGATTTGAGACCACTGTTTCCCTCATCTTTGCTTGGCTTTGTAAAGGCTGAAATTGATGCTAGAATGGAATCAATTTTTTTAGTTGCCATGTTCCTAAATTTAGAATAATGAGTTTGTAAGTCGTCTATCTTTTTTTTAATCCTTTTTAAACACAAGCTTGCCTTTCTTGGTCAGAGTACCAAGTTTTGTTAACTTTTTTGTATCCATCTTGTCTACTTTCCCCGACTTGAAATCATGCAAGATTTTTGTAATAAAGGCATTATAACCTAAACCATGACTTCTAGCTGGGGGAGTTATTATATAGGCCATATGCTGAATTATAATGGATGGTAAGTTAATTTCAGCTTTGCAGTTAATGAGGCCAATAAGAACTATTTCTTTCATCCTTTCAACACTAATACCTTCTTATCTAGGTATTAAAGTGGTCCTAATCAATTAAAAGAGCATTTTTTGTTCAGATTGACATTTTACTCATGGAGATAACCCCAGTAGAGTTTTGTGAATGTTGAGGATATTTATCAAAACCCTTGCAAGGTATCTCTAAAATAATTCTTATTCTGAATGGGTCAAGTTATATATAAACACTATTAAAAATAGTTTCAAGACATTGTTGTTCAAAATCATCCCAACATAGAATTGAGCAATCTCATCTTTATAATTTTTTTCTTGCAAATAGTGTCAACCAAAGCTTCCCACCTTTGAAATCTAAGTTTCTTGACAATGGAACCAGCTCCATATTCTTATAGTTTATCCAAAGTAAATTGCAATGATGTTATCTGATTTCGACTATGAAATTCATCTAATTTTTCTTGATCAAGTTCCGCAAAGGCGTGTTGCTTTCCTTTCTTTTTATTTGTCGATCTCATTTTTGTGAGGAATTAACTTCATTATCTGAAACAGAATCAAGAACTCTCTTCAAAACTAGTATAGGTAAGGAGGGAATGAATATCATGAAGAGTTTTCTGAAAGAAGATACTTTAGGTTTTTTGGATGGAGGCTTAAGTAGAGCCTCCATGACTCTTCTTTCTCTTTTTGTGTCCGACAATAATCAAGTCATCATCATCACCATTTATCACTTCATTACCATCCACCTCAACTAGTTTAATAACTCTTAATATGGGTTTCTTAGAATTTTTATCTTCAAACTCATCCAAAAATCCCTTTTCCCTAATGCTCCAACAGATTTAAGACTACTATAATTTTCACAGGCCATTTTCACCAATTTTTTTCAAAACTTTCCTTTGTTTCTTCTCTCATATTTTCTTCTTCAATTTTTCCAATCTCTTTTTATGGGCTTCCCTCCATACCCATCAGCCGATTCTGCTACAACATACTAAAGAATGCATCGACTAAAATTTTATTTCTCCACCTCAACATGACTGGTTACTTTTAATAGAAATAAAAATAATCAAATAAGAGAAAAAGAGTTTGGGTGAGAGTGGGATTGAGGGACATTTAAGGTTTGAGTGAGAAGGGTAGTGAGTGACTTTTGAGTTAACCTAGAAATGAAAGAGAGGAAGGCATGATATTTAAGGTGAAAAAAAAGACTAAAAGCTAAAAATTATAAGGAGGCATAATACTTTAGGGTAAAAGATACCTCAAGACTTATAAATAAAGTAAAAATACTAATAATAATAGAAATAATGAAATAAGGATAAATGCAAGAAATAGAAGAACCATATTAACAACTCTTAATTGGACAACTTTTATGGTACGAAGTAAGGGTAATATAAATAGTTCTCAATGAGTCCTCTTATGTTTTCTAACTTGTTTTCTGTAACACCCAAATACCCCCTGGGAGGATACTAAAAATATTTGAAGTATACAAAAATTACTAAAATTATCTTAATACAGTCCGAATCAATTCGAAGTTTCATTAAACCACTTCACCCGGAAAATGTCATGAATGCATGCCAAAATATCCAAATAGAAATCATAAAACGTACTGAATTTCTTTAATATTCTAACCCCTAAAATGGGGCGTTACACATATGGAACAGAATTCCAAGATGCTCAAAATCCTAATGAAGATATTCCAAGCATCTCTGATTCTGAGATCAATCGCCTTTTGCATAAGTTCCATCAAGCTGAGTTTAGTAAGAGAAAACGCTCTTCTGATGAATCAAGTGATCCAGATTCTCCATCTAATCTTCAATCGTGGCACGAACAAATTCGTGACAAATAAAGTTGGATTCATGGATCAATTATGTGAAAGACATGGAGTGACATATGACGAGATGTGACAACAACTGACATGATGATAGATGGGTTCCACACATCACTTCAACATCATGAAGATTCCATCTTATCATCTTCATTATTTACCTTTTGATAAAGTAGTTTGTCTTCTACTATATGTTGTTTAAAGTTGGTGAATTATTGTACTACTTTTGTAAAAGTAGATTCCTTTAGGATAAGGTTAAGTTACCTTTTTTCTAAAGTTGTAATGATTATGTTTTAGGATAGATTTGCTTTCCTATCCCTTGCTTCATCTATAAAAGCAGGGTTTGTTTAGTTTGTAAGATACGAAGTTTTATCAAGCTTTTCATGAATGAGAAAATGAAGAATCTTTCTTCACAAAAATAGTTTCTTTTCTCTGAAACCTTTAAACCCTATTGTTCTTGTTTATCCCTGAGAGTGAAAGATTGCAGAGATAAGTATGCTCTACACTTGCCTCTTATGAGGATCCTGTGTATCAGAACATCTATGACAATCTGGTAAGAACTGTTTCACAGTCAAGAACTATGCTAGCTTCTAAACATTCCGCTGCTTTGAGTCAGAAGCCCTAACGGAGAATGAAGAGTAAGAGTGTGTGAGTGAAATAAGAGTCCTAAAAGGCAAGAGCAGTAAGTCCCGTGTTGCCAAGAGAGGGCATTGAGGGGTGTAAGTCTCCGATATCTGGACGGCCTATGTAGTGATACACACTTCCAATCTAACTTTGGGAGAGTCGATGTCTTCAACCAGTGAGTGGTTTAGAAAAAAGTTGTGAGTTAGCCTTGTGAGGGTTAACCAGAGAGGTCATATTCCCTGTGTCACCGACTATCCTAAGAGCTCTTATCTCGAAATTGAGAGGTACGGGTACACCATATATATCGAGAGGGCAACCGTTGTGCGAATTGGTTAGTTAATCACAGCTATAACTTACCATTAGGAGTACAATGGTTTCAAGAGGTTGTGGAAGGTCTTTCACCCTTACTGTTAGCCGACTCACTTGGAGTTGCTCTCCCTCGTGTAACACACATGTAATTCTTCCTTGGGCTTAGGCCCCGTTTTTATATAAAAAGCCCGTTTATTATGATATTTTGCCTAAATAAATATAGACAAAAATAATCCACCAAATCCTTATTACCTCATCAGAAGAAGAGTTGGCTCATATTACTGAGATCAATTTTTCTGTTCCTATTTTGCGTAATATCTTGTATCTGAGACTATCTGTAAGTGATAAGTCGACTTGTACATGTGTAAGTCGCCTTATGCTTGCTTGGTACTGATAAGTCGACTTGTTCCCTAGTGTAAGTCGCCTTATGAGTGTACAGTACCATAAGATTGTTAGAGTAGTG
>JANKOE010000002.1:39152136-39173355 GCA_026284465.1 Erythroxylum citrifolium | reverse complement strand
AGAATCCAACTCTCGTGGTTTCTTCTGAGAAGACAGCAAGAGAAGTAATGACAACCCACGATATAGTCTTTGCGAATCGGCCCAAAACAACAGCTTCAGAGACCTTTTTCTATGGCTGTGGTGACGTTGCTTTCTCTTCCTATGGTGAGTACTGGAGGCAAGTTAAGAAACTTTGCGTTATAGAACTTCTGAGTGCTCAAAGGGTGCGATCCTATCAATCCATACGGGACAAAGAAGTCGCTGTTTTGATAGGTAACATTCGCTGTGCATGTCATAGTGGAGCCTCTGTAAACATCGGCGAGATGTTGCTTGGTGTTACCAATAGCATAATTTGTCTATGTGTAATGGGTCGAAAGGCTACAGGGGGTAAAGATAATAGTGAGTTTGGACAGTTACTGCGGCGGATGACTTTACAATTTGGAAGCTTTAGCTTTGCTGATAGCTTTCCTACCATGGCATTTATGGATAACGTAACAGGTTTAACTTCAAAGCTTAGAACAACGTTTAGAGAGATAGATGCTTATCTTGAACAAGTGATTGAAGATCATAGTGTGGAGCATTATGATGAACAATTGGATTTTAAAGACGTAGTCCATATTATCCTTGAACTTCAAAAGATTGGCAAGCTCGGTATTGAGCTTACTCGAGACAATATCAAGGCAATTCTACTGGTAACTATTTTATCTCGAGTCCAGATCTTCTGTTCAATATTACGGTATCTTATTGCGTCCAATAAATTTTAGCTATTTATTTAAGTGGGTCCGCATGGAGTCTGCGTGAGTCCCGCAAAATAAATGACTGAGATTTCACGTGACAGAATAAGATAGAGTAATATTGGACAGAGAATCTGAACTCTTTTATCTCTCTGAACTATCATTAGATATTTAGCTCTCTATAACCTTGGCCAGTAAACACATTTATTGTGCCATGATCCAAAACTTTACAGGACATGTTTGCTGGAGGAACTGATACAACTGCAACCACACTAGAGTGGGCAATGGCAGAACTAGCAAGGGATCAAAATGCAATGAGGAAAGCACAGCAGGAGGTAAGAAGAGTTGTAGGAAGCAAATCAAATGTGGAAGCAGAGGATATTGATAAAATGACCTACTTGAAATGGGTTATCAAAGAGACCTTAAGATTGCATCCAGTTCTTCCTCTACTAATTCCTAGAGAAACATCAGCGGAAGTTGAGTTGGGAGGCTACACTATGGAAAAAGTAAACGAACATTTTATGGCTTTGTTACCACCACGAGGCAAGAAAAGTGGAATAACTTAATTATGTCAATTATACTACAAGACTCCAAAGTTTTGAAAATTTGAAAATTATTATTTGATAAAATTTAATATTTTAGGAACATTTTTAATGCTTGTTAATTGATATATTAGATTTTTAAAAGCATAAAATTGACTAATTATAAGGGAAAGAATTATAAAAATAGAGAAGTTATTATTATCTCCTCCTATCTTACCAACATTAACATTAAAACTGGCTTCGTTATGAAACTTTTTTGTTGTTGCCTAAGTTAGTGTGTAACCAATGTCAAACACCAAATTGTAAATGTTGTTATTCTTTAACTTTTTGCCTAAAAGCGTAACAAGTCTGACATTAGTTTAAGTACCACTACCATACCAATTTTATTATATCAGCGGATTGCATTAGCTGTTAATTAATTCTATTAGCGAATTAGTTGTTAGCTAACAACTAATTCTATAAGTTGATTTGATCAGTGGATAATATTAATTGTTTATTAAAGATATTTGGTAAAATTAGTTGTTTAAGCGTAAAATAACTTATGAAAATATGACTTAAAAAAAGAATTTATAAAGTCATGATTAGATATTTAATTTGCAAAAATTAAGTTTTTAACTCTAATAAAAAGCATAGAATATGCTTAAAAGCATTTTTTATTATGTAACCAGAAAGCCTATTTCATTAGTAATTTTTTTTGTAACTAGCGTACTCCCAAGTTTTGTAACTAAAAAACTTATTTCATTGTAAAAAAAATTATCATTGTAGAATACATGCATGATTTTTAGTTATGAATAATTTTTAGTTTGAATTATCCATAATATCACTATAGCATAATTAGCATAATTCAAAAATTATGAAAGGAGAGTATAATTGGTTTTTACATATTAATTTTTTGCTGAACATAAAAAATGCTCCTCTTATGGAGCTTTTCTAAAATCAGCTTGTTAGAGTTAAATATGTCAATCAATCAGCCATTCACTAAATACATTCATTAGCTTTTTAAGTTGATTGAACAACTAACTTGTGTCAATCAACTAAAAAACAACCGATAAGCTATTTGCCAAATGAGTCTTATATTTCTCAAATTACTTTATCTACAGCATAACTGGTGGGCTTTCGCCTCATTCTGTCCAGTAGATTTTTTTTTTGAGAATTTAAAAAAAATACCAAAAACTAAAACAATTACAATATACAATCCGAAACAAAACGGGAAACCAGATACAATCAGACAAGGGGAGGCTAAACCAAAAAACCTCTACCACAACCACACACAACAGCCCCCAATCTACATGTTCCAACGCCTGCGCACCGACCCACTTAAAGACATCTGATATCCAGAAGCAATTATAACTTCCCGAATAGCATTAACTATAAAATAAGCTAATTCATATTTTGGTCTCGCCAGCTGCTTATATATGCGCTGATTCCGCTCCCGCCAGATATGATACACAGCCAACTGAAAAGAAGTTCTGATAAGAATACTCTCAGGCCGTCCTATACGCACTTCTCCAATTAAAAGAGTTAAAACATCAGTCCAACCATAGAAGGGAGGAAACAAATCAAGCAAATACACAATGCGGCTCCAAACCGATTTAGCGCACAAATAGGGTCGAAATCTCCAAACCATCTATCCTTTGTACGTAACTTGTTTTTAATCACTAACCAGACGACAAAAGTTGCCCGTGGACTGACCACCTGCTTCCAAACAAGATCTGCCCAGCTGACCTCCACCTGACTCCCTAAACCTACACCATGGGCAGATTTATTAGTAAAAACACCACCGGTGATAGACCATACCTGTTTATCCTGCTCAGGCCTAATCACAAGACCATGAATGTATCTATCAATGACCTGGCCAAAACGACAGTTTGGCCATTGTCCCCTCCACCAGACTACCCAGGCCACCGAAGCCTCTGATGGAATGCGAGCATGAAAGCTATTAAAATCGATTTGCCCCCAAAGAGGACTATGAGCATGCCAATTGTCATACTAGAAACTAACTCCATCCCCATTCCCAATCTGCCACTGGATTAGAGGATAAGTCAACTCACGGACATTCAACATGCTTTTAAATATCCACGAGTGATCAACTCGCAGAGGGATATGCCAAAAACTATGTCCACTAAGACGGTAGGTCTGAACCCATTTAACCCACATGGCTTCCCTATCCGCAAACAACCTCTAAATTCGCTTCATCATCAACACCCGCTGTATAGTAGAAAAGGAGATAATACCTAAACCCCCTTGCTTCTTAGGCAACAAAATCTCACTCCACTTAACTTTGGCCCCTTTGTAATTCCCATGCTTACCAGTCCAAAGGAAGGTTTTCAAAATCCGCTCCATTTCTTTAATAACCCTCTTCGGAAAAACCACATGAGCCGCCCAATGAATATGCATACTATTCAGCACCGCAACAATTAGGGTAACTCTCGCCGCGAACGATAGAAACCGATGTTGCCAAGCATTAATACGACACCTCAACTTTTCTAACAACGGAAGAAAATTCAAAAACTTGGGTTTACCCGATGTAATCGGAACGCCCAAATAACGGAAAGGATGATAATGAAGAGGCATCCCCGCCACCCGACCAATTTCCTCCTGATTGGACACGTCAGAAGAAACATAGATGCCGCTCTTCTGGGCGTTCATTTGCAAACCATACCACCGAGAGAAAATTTCCATCAAATTGAGCATCTTGGATATTACCTAAGGATCCGCCTTACAGAGAAGGATCACGTCATCTGCATATAGTAAATAAGACAACTGCATCTCCCTACATCGGTAATGATATTGAAACAATCCATTGCATTGAGTCATCTGAGACAATAACCTAGACAAGCCTTCCATAGCTAAGGTAAATAGATAAGGAGATAAAGGGTCCCCTTGCCGGATCCCTCTACGTATCCTGAAAGGCTTCCTAGGCACTCCATTGATCAATACGCTAAGAGAAGGAGTGTGGATACACTGCTCAACCCATCTACAGAACTGAGGCAGGAGACCAATACCTTGCATACATGCCGACAGATAATTCCAACCAATCGTATCATAGGCCTCGAATAAATCAATCTTTAGAGCACAACTATCAATTCTCTTGCTTTAATGATAATCCCCCAGCAATTCCTGTAACAACAGTATATGATCGCCAATACTGCGCGATGGAAGAAAAGCTCCTTGAGCAAAACTAACCGTCTCAGCCAAAATACTCTTCAGTCACTCCGCCAAAAGGGAAGCAATCACCTTATAAATCGTATTGCAACAGGAAATAGGGCAGAAGTCTGTAAATCTATCGGGTCTCTCCCACTCAGGAATAAGACAAATATATGTGAAATTGATTTCATGCAGTAGCTTGCCTGAAGTAAAAAACTCCAAAACAGCTTCCGTGAACAAGTGGCCTGTGATCTCCCAGGTATGTTGGAAAAAACCCTGCAGAGAAACCATCCGGACCAGGAGACTTAGAGCTATGAAGACAAAAGAGAGCCTTATTCACTTGGATGGCCGTAAATGGAGCATTAAGCAAATCTAGTTGCTCCTGATTGAGAGTGGAGTTCAGCACATCCCGCACACCTAAACCAGCATCTAAAGCAACGCTCTGGCCCATTAGCTGAACAAAAAAATCTCGAACCTGAGCAGACACTGTAGCTTGACCACGCACCAAATTGCCAGCTTCATCAACCAACTCAGTGATAGTATTAGTATTACGACGACCCATAATGGCCGCATGGAAGATTTTTGAATTGCAATCACCCTCCCTCATCCAAGTATGTCTAGATTTCTGTTGCACAATAGATTCAGACAGCTTGATCTCCTCCTGATACTAAAATAGTCGCTCCACCTCAATTGCTCGTAGCTGGTCATTCTGGGGCTCAAGGTAGCATCTCTCTTGAATTTCAGCCAGACTTCGGCTCATCTCCTGGAGATTCCTATTGCGACCACTACTAAATGCCTTTATCGCTTGTTTGGCCAACCTCAGCTTCTGCATAAATTGATAGGCTTTGTACCCCTGAACGTCAACCTGCCACACCTGCGCTAACATCTCCATGAAACCGCCCACCCGAAGCAAGCCATTGAAGAATCGGAAAGGAGCTCCAATCCTCTGCGCTCCGCTAGGATGATGGATAATGATTGGAGAGTGATCAGAAAAACCAGGTTCACCAAAAAAGGCCGAGTCATACGGAAATGCCCCCAACCAATATTGATTAACCAAAGCTCGATCCAACTTCTTCCGAATGAACAGAGGACCCCTTTATTTATTCTCCCAAGTGTACCAGCGTCCACTCCCACGAAGATCAACAAGATCAGTATGAGAAAAAAGTTGTTGAATCTCTCTGCCAGCGCCCCCATGGAACTCCACTCCACCTTCCACCTCCGTCGAATTATGGAAACAATTAAAATCCCCTGCCACCAACCACGGTTCCTGCAGTCCCATATGAAAATCCTGCAACTCACGCCATAAGATTGTCTGTTGAAAAGCAAAATTAGAAGTATATACGAAAGTGATCATGACGGCTCCCCCACCCAGAATCTGACACTTCAGATGAATGAATTGATCTCCCATCGTAAGGACTTGTACTGCCACTTTATGCTTATTGAACCAACACAAAATTTGCCCACTATAGTGATGAGCATGGTTAGAAATGTCGCCCCACTAAGGCCCCAAAAAGTCGCTATCCCTTCTATCCGACCTAGCTTTGATTTTAGTTTCAAGAAGACCTACTAAAAACGGTTGAGTTTCAGTAACAAGCTGCTTAACCATCAGCTGCTTGTGGGGAGCATTCAGTCCCCTAGTATTCCAAACCAAAAACGTCATGTTAAAAAAGGCACTCAGGGGACATGACCCCTTTGAGCTTTTTCTTCTTTGTTTTCTTTTTAACTGTCTTCTTCTTCGCTACCTCTCCCGAAGGTGGGCTAAGTTCCGTCGACACAACATCAGACCCCGCCGCAATCTTAACACTAGGACTGGCTAAAACAGGAGCCTCAGTCTTAGGCAGAATGACCCACTCCGACTGCACCCCCATACAAGCAGTAATCCCCTCAGCAACTGGATGTTCAGTGCTAGGAAAGGGGATCCCGCGATTCAAACCGATCACCTCAAGATCCGTACCGCCAACAACACTTCCATCACTACCCTCACTAACCACCTGCACCTGAGTAGCCCCGGATCCACTCGTCAATGGCGTCAGAATAGCACCAATAGAATCTGCACCGGCAACCCCACCAGACTGTTCATCTGTCCCCCCATCCCTAATTTCCACTATACTCGGCTCAGAAGATGGACTTCCCGTGGGAAGGGTTAGATCCTCTGCAGGTCTAGTTGCCAAATCGGCATTCTAGCCAGAATGAAACCTTCGCCCTGTAGCAACCCATTGTCGGACACCCATAGTAGGCTTCTAAGGATAAGACACAACAATGCTATCACAGATCAGTTCACCATGTTCACCAAGTCGCGTTATGGACACCTTATCCGGCAAAACCAAGTCTTTAGGAACTTCAATGCAAATTTTGGCATAACCTATGCGATCCATAGCCGCTGTCTGAGCATCCAAACAAAGGGGCTTACTTAATCCGCTAGCCAAATGACGCAATCCATCAATTGTCCAATATTCCATCGGAAGATTATGAAACTGAACCCAAAGGGGAATCGCTTCAATGGTTCCCCTATCTATGCCCATACCTAGACGCCACTGCCTAAGGAATAATGGTTGGTCCCCAACATGCCATGGTCCGAGTTCCAGAATCTCGCCAAGATTTGAGTTCGGAGAGAACTTGAACAGGACTGACCCATCCTCCCTCAGCATGGCCTTTTCGAAGCCCTTCTTTCCCCACCGTCCTCTAGCCCAAGCGCTTACCATCGGAAAAGCAACTCGCCTAGACCAGAAGAAACCCACAAGAGCATTGGACCATGTCCGAGCACCCGCCTGCAACAGTGCCACTAGAGGGGAAATAATACCATCTTTAAGCACATTTGGATAATGCTTCAGCTTGCCAATCGGTGACTTCGCGCTAACCTTATCGCTACAAGAACTGCCCACAGCTGAAGATGACGCTCGGATTGCATCTCTGGCCCCCACGTCTAACTTCGGCGCTCGCACAGCAGCCACCGGCAACGGCAAGGGGGGATCTCGCCTCTAGCCCCCGCGTCCAACTCCAGTGCGCGCACAGCAGCCACCGGGGAGATCTCACCGTCCTCCAACACCCCAGGCGCCGGCGAACCTCCAACACCCGTCTGCGAAGGCAATGGAGGAAAAGGGTCCTGCGGCAGAGACCGTTCTCCCATAGCAGAAGAGAACGTCTACAGCCCAGAGAGGGCCTGGGAAAAGACAGAAAAGGGGTAGAGCAAGAGGGAAAGGCCGATATAAACCATGGGTAAAAGAGGGAAAACAAAAGGAGCGGGAAATGAAAAAGAAGAGAGAGGACAAAGCATCAAAAAAATGATCCAACTTTTGCTATTGTCCAGTAGATTTATATCTTCCCTGCTAACCTTAAATTGACTTTTGATGTTTTCTGTAAAGTTCTTGCCATTCTAATTAGCTTTCAAATGACTTTAATATCGTAGGAAAAAGTTATTCGTAATTTAAAACAGTATACATGCTGGTAGAAGATGAATTTCATCTTGATTTATATAACATAGTCATATTTTATTCTTAATATGTCTTATAAATGACATCTTTAATTATGAAAATTCTACTTTAATTTCAGTAACACTCTTATTTAATAGTTATAATGTGATAAAATTTTTCATAGAACATCTCATATCTAGATTAGTATGGAAGCTGCACTTGAACCCATCACCAACCTTCCTATAAACCCATTCTAGCTCCTGTTCTAACTTCTATCCTTGACTCCCACCCCACGCGCCCCCAAAGATCCAACATTGCAAGAGACTCTCCTAGTCTGAGTAAGGAGAGCCCTGTGGAACAACTTGAGCAAATAGTTACGGAAAAAGGTTGTAGGAGATCCAGACAACTTTGGAAATCTAATATACATTCCACATACAAATCTAGAGGACACGGTTACACTTCCTTTAGAAATCCTGCAAATGGGAAAGAAAATAGAGCTATTTGATTGTAGGTTACTTCGCGAGGAAGAGATTGACATATCCTATAATCTACAAGTGGCCTAATTACATCTGGAAACTTGCCAGCTTAGAGAATGTCATGGTAGGTGAAGAGTATTTCTTCATCTTTATGTTCTCTTCAGATGAACAAGCTTAGAAAATTATGGATTCAGGCCAATAACATATTCAAGGGCAGAGAAATATAATTGTAGTAAAGAGAGATTTACTATTCTAGAATTTATTCTTATCACATTGATCTTAATTACATGCCTAAAAAGTTATATATATATAGATTAATACATATGCAGCTGGTGTACAAGATAAGGAAGGAAATATTACTATTTTATCTTCGCTAATATTGCTACTTAAATACTAACAAAGAGATATCAGAGCTATCAATTAGCTGGAGTTTCCTTTATTTAATAAACTACCATTTCCATAGGAATTTGTTACTCTTTGAAAGTCTTTGTCACAAACCATATTTCCTTTGATAATTCTTCATTAGGAATTTGTAACTATTTGGCAGTCCTTGTCGCCAACTATATTTCCTTTGAAAATTCTATCATTATGATCATCCTTATGACTCTATGATTTATGGGACTCCTTATCACTCCACAGACTCACAGGATTGGTGCTAAGATGAGGCTGTAGGTTGTTAATATCCCCTTACAAATTAAGTCGAGGTTGAAGGCATAATTTGTTGTGAAAATATGCGAGGGTAGCCTTGAATAAATGTTTAGTAAATATATTAGCAACTTGTTTATCAGAGGACACATGTTTAATGACAAGTAATCAAAGTGTAACTCTTTCGTGTACAAAATGGTAATATAACTTGATGTGTTTATTCTAAGCATGAAAGATAGGATTAACTGTGATGTATAGAGCACTGATATTATCACAGTAGAGGACTGACGGAGATAAGAGAGATATGTATGTTCGATAGTAGTATTAGCCATAGCACGATACTTAATTTTAGTATTGAAGTGAGAGATTGTGTGTTGTTTCTTAGATACTATAAAATGATATTTGTGAGAAGAAAAGTGCAGTAATTGGTGGTCAATCTCCTTATTGTAGGGTAGCCAACCAATCAACATTAGAGAAGGCAGACAATTCCAGAGTTGTGTTGGACGTGACGTGTAAACCAATGTTAATTGTTCCTTTCAAATATCGAAGGATTCACTAAACCAATTCCAAATGAGCAACTGTAGGAGTGTGTATGAATTGTGAAACATAGTTGACACTATAGGATAGATTTGGGTATGTTAGTGTGAGATATTGGAGAACACCAACAACTCCATGAAAGTGGTTGGGAATAATAATAGGGGTAGTATTTACACCAAGTTTTAATTTGACCCTGAAAGCATAGTCATCAGCTTGCAATGAAGCATATTGGACCGTTCAAGAAATGTAAGCGCATAGTATGACTAGGATAGATGTAAACTATCTGTTGTGTTGGAAATCTTAACACCAACAAAGTGATGCACTGGACATAAATCTTTAATAGAGAACTCACAAATCAAATTTTGAATAAAAGAGGAAACAAGCTTTGTGGATGACCATGTAAGAATCGTGTCATCAACGTAGAGAAGTAAAACAAGTGAACCTTGATTAGAATAAAAAATAAAAAGAGAAGGATTATCTAAACAATAAAAGAAATCATATAATATAAGAAATTCACCGAGTCTATTAAACCAACCATGTAGTGCTTGTTTAAGTCCATATAAAGCACGCTGGAGCTTACATACATGCCTAGGTTTCTATAGATCAGTCATACTTGGTGGTTTTTCCATATATATCTTTAACGATGTTTCCATATAAAAAGGCATTTTTTTACATCGAGTTGACGAATGGGCCAATGGCTCATAAAAGTAGTAGTTAAGATGAGTCGAATTGTACCTGGTTTGATTACAGGAGAGAATGTTTCTATATAGTCAATCCCATCAATCTAATGATATCCTTTGGTGACTATCATGCTTTAAGAAGACCTAGTGTACCATCAAGTAGTAGCTTAGTCTAAAAAAACTCATTTGGATCTGATTACATGGATATCTGGAGTGCGTGGAACAAATTGCCATGCTTCATTTTGATGCAGTGCAACAAGTTAATCAAGCATAGTAGCTTTCTACTCAGGACGCGATAAGGTTGATTTAATGTTTTTCAGTTTACAAGGTATTGTAGCAGACGAGGTTACTATCAAGGCATATTTAGGATTTGGCTTAACAACTCCAAGTTTGGACCTAGTTATCATGGGATAAGTAACTGGTGCTTTATAAGGTAACTTCGTATTTATAGAAGGAAGGGACTCAGGTGCAAGCACATTTTCATAATGTAAGTCAATCATTAGTGCAAGTAGATTTAGTCCTTTAGAAGTTTGATCATTAAAACAGTCCCAACATTTTCGAGCTTAGGTGTGTCATGTGGTGAATTTGGTATAGACTCTCAAGCGATGAATACCAACAAATGGTAATGGAATGGAATTTGTAGATGTAGACATTTGGGAAAGACTACCTAAATTAAGAAGATTGTTAGAAGAAGGCAACCAAGAATCAAATATATTAAAAGGATGTGATGTAGAAGCAGAAAGAGATGAAGATTTAAAAGGAAAAACAATCCCTTCAAAAACAACATGACGAGAAATGAAAAATTTGCGATTAAGTGGATAGATGCACTTGTATCCTTTTTGCATTTCACTATATCCTATAAAAATGCACAAGCCAGTTTTAGGGTCAAATTTATGGTTTCTTGTATCCCAAATACATAGAAAACATTTAGAACTAAAAGCTCGAAGTGATGTTCAGTTAGGATGAGTTCCATGTAACGTGAAATATGGAGTGTGAAATTGAAGAGATGAAGATGGTAATTGATTAAAAAGAAAAACTATTATCGTAAAGGCTTCTACACATAAAAAAAGAGGTCATGGTTATGGAATAACATTACCATACCCAGTTCACATCTAATTTTGTGCCTTCTCTTAACCATACTTATTTGTTCGGGAGTGTAGGCGCAAGGAATTTGGTCAATAATACATGTTGCAAGAAAATGTGAAAATAATCTAGAGTTAACAAAATTCTCCACCATCTAAGTGGAAGATTTTTATCTTCTTATTGCATTGTCATTCAACATACTGTTCAAATGCTAAATAGGCAACAAAAAATCAGATTTATGATTTAATGGAACAATCTAAGTATACTTGGAAAAATCATGAACTAAACATGCATAAAATTTAAACTTGCCAATAGATAAAACAGGGATAGGCCCCCACAAATCAAAGTGAATCTTATCAAAGATACCAGAACTAAAGTGTTCAGAAAGAGCAAAAGGAAGTTTACTTAATTTTCCTCATTGACAACTGTCACATAAATGTTCAGTTTGTAAAGGACCTTGAACATCAATTAATCCTTTATTTTTTAACAACTGAACTGTTGAAGCTTAAAGGAGTCCTAAGCGTTGGTGCCAAACATCTGCAGTGCCAGGCTTGAAACGATGAGAGAAGTTTACTTATGGTACATTAAATAAGGTACACGAGTCACCCTTCCTTTTCCTTGTTATCAACGGATGTCCTATTTTTCGTTCCTTTATACAAAAATCAACGTCAATAAATTCATAGTTAATAGTAAATTAAGAGGTTAATTGACTTATTAAAGTAAATTTTTTTTTTCAGATTTGCAACTAAAAGGACATCATGAAGAGGCCAAATCTTTTCTTTTTGCTGAATCTATGAATCACCAATACCTATTGTAGGTATAAAAGAACCATCTCCAATTATGATTGAATCAGATCTACAGTATTTATGAACATTAGTTAGCATACCTTTCTTTAATGCCATGTGATTTGAAGCTCCTTTATCAGAAGTTCATTTTTTTTGACAATGGAGTTGTCTAAAGTGAGAGATGCAAAGGCTTATGGAATTGCATCTTTTTGAGTCCTTCATTTTGGTATCCACCAACAAATTTTAGCAATTTGGCCTAGTTTCCGACAATATTTACATATTTCATTGTGATATAGATCTAGCTTTGTTGTTGTAATTTGTCATTCTCTTGGAGGTGGCGGTTGTTGTCGTTGTGTAGTTGATGTTGAGTTTTCTGGATATCTTTGATTTTGTTTTCAATACTGTTGTGCTTGAAATCCACAACTTGAGGAAGTAAAGGTATTGTTGCAATTCCTTAAACTTGTACTTTGAGATTGTTTCTACTGCTAGCAATAGAAGGATAAATGTGGAGTTGATAAAGCAAACATGCGTAAGAGTGGGGTGAATGGTGTGTAAAAAATTTGCAAGGTATTTTAAATCTTTAAAATCTTTCTTAAACAAAATAGATTGATAAATGGAAAGGTCCTATTAAACTTTGGAAAGAACCTGTTAACATTTAAAAAGAAAGGATCTTGTTAGTTATTTAAATATGAAAGAAGTTTATTAATTGAAAGGATTCTATTCGCGCTAAAAAAGAAAGAGACCTACCAATCAATAAGAGCCTGATAGAGCTCAAATAGAAATAAGCATGTTAATTGATAGGGGCCTGTTGACGCTTAAGTGAAAAGATCCTCTTGCTTTATAGAAACAGAAGGAGCCTAATGAAGAACTGAAGGAGCCTCTGGACAACACAAACTTATAATGCGGAAATTTTAAAAGTTAGGAAGAGAGAAAGAATAACACAGTAGATTTATACTAGTTCGGCTAACCCAAGCCTACGTTTAGTCCCCAAGTATCCAATTTAAGTTTTTCACTATAAGAATCTGAGTATTAAATTTGACAAGCATCTCTAAGCTCACAAGTACATTTTTTTCAAAGTTTTCTAACCTTCCACACTCGAAGTGTATAACAAGCTTCTAAAAGCTCACAAAAAAATAAAATTTAAAATCAAAAGTAAGTTATCAAATAACAATTTCTCTCTTGATAGAGTGATTTCACTTTCTAAGGCACAATAAAAATGATATGTCTCTCAAGAATATAGATGCTGCTCAAATGTTTCGAAAGGTTGTGTATGTTCGTTACTTCACAAGTGCTATTGCTCTTCTTTAAATAGTCAATTTCTTCAACTAATCGTTGCTTCATCTTAATTCTGAGTTGACTTTGTATTTTTAATATCATCTTTGTTGGAACAAAAATTTTCGAAGCTAATTGTTCGAAAAGATAAGATCCTCCCAGATGTTAATAAGGAAAGTTTACTAATAAGGTTCTTACAAGAAAAGAAGTAATTTTCCTATGATTTTATTTCCTTTAAAATATCATTATTTATACAAAGAAATAAATCCAATTTGAATTTTGAAATATTATATAGTTATTATCAAAATCGTTAAAAACAAATCTTGAGCTAACTAGAGTGAGGTGAGACAGAGATGCATCTGATTGGTTTAATATCCAATTACGATGTCGATCAAGATTTTGCAATTGTGAAATAAGCTCAAAGTAAGTTGGTTTGGAGGTTTCAACATTGTTGTAAAGGTTTCATATTGTGGACAAAGACTTGTGAGGAGACATAAGACTTTATCTTTATCTGGTATAGGTTTTCTGATAGCAACAAGATTGCCACACAAATATTTAAAGATGGTCTTATTATCATCCTTGCTAAGATAAATCAATTGTTGTTGTAGTTTAAACTCTCGCTCTTGGGAGTACTCTTATGCATAAGCATCTTTTAGTGCTTCCCAAACTGCATGTGTTGTATCTAAACTAATGACAAGTCCAAGAGCTTCTTCATATAGGTTCCAATGACCCAACCCTAAAGAAGGTGATCAAACTTTGGCCAAGCAGTGAATTCTTTTATCAACTATGGTATAACGTTTTCAGTGTTCGAATTTGAAGTATTATATTTTGTTGGAACTAGTGTTTCATTGGTGAGATGACTAACCAAATCTTAGCTCTCTGCTGATCCTAAAACTTGTTCTCTCCATAACGGATAATTGGATTGTGTGAGCTTCAGTGTAACGAAATTTCCATCATTCAAAGACAACAAAGTCATGGTGATTAGAATAAGAGATAGAACCTGGCTTTGATACCAAGAGAGAAAAACATAATTGCAGCAAAGAGAGATTTTATTAATCTAGAATTGATTCTTATCACACTGATCCTAATTACAAGCCTAAGAAGCTATATATATACGAATTCATAGATATATAACTATTGTACAAGATAAAGAAGGAAACATTATTATTTTATCTCCACTAATATACTGCAACTAAAATACTAAAAACAGATATCAGTGCTATCAATTAGCTGGAGTTTCCTTTATCTAATGAACTACCATTTCCATAGGAATTTGTTACTCTTTGAAAGTCCCTGTCACTAATCATATTTCCTTTGATAATTCTGTGAGTATGATCATCTTTATCACTCCATGATTTGTGGGACTCCTCATCACTTCACGTACTCACAGTATTGGTGCTAAGATGAGGCTGTAGGTTGTTTGTAAAGACAACCACTCTTTATCAAAAAGTAGTATCCAAGCATGTCCTTTGATAGGTCTCTGTTGAAAACAATTCTTATATGGATAAATTTTCACAGAGTTCCCTTGGAGTACTAGTCTTATGAGAAGCTTGGTCACATAGCTAGAAAAATTGGCCAGCCAATTAGCTTGGATAAGAATAAAACTAAACTTAAAATAATTGGCTTTACTTGCATTTGCATTGAAATAGATCTGAGCAGGAACTATCCAGAAGCAGTGAGATTAATGAAGTTGAGTGATTTTAGTGCACTGGTTGAAGGCTTCATGAAGGCATCGTACATATGGAAGCTAATGAAAAAGGAACAAAAATTATCCTGGACCCCTAAAAACAAAAATGACACTTGTTCTGTTAGAAATGATTATGTAGCTCAACTAAAAGATACGACTGATTGTTAGTTTATGCCCTTACAGCCAATCAATTGGACGCAAATTAATGTATGACATTATATTTTAATTAAAGAAAAGGTGTTATTTATCTTTGTGTATTAATTTCATTAATATTTTATGTTTTAATGCTAAAGATAAAATCGTGAAATAATTACTGTGTAATTGAAATTACGATGAGATCATAATTATGAGATTCAATTTATACTTATGTGTTATTTCTAAATGTTCCTAGTTGTAGTTTCATCAAGATTGGATATTGTTGAAATGGTAAAACTAGCACACATTATGTTTCTTTCTTATGAAGAAAGTGATTGACACTTAAACTAATGTGCAGGTGATTATTAGAGAATAAGTCACTGAACTAACCCGATTATGAGAATTCCAAATTGAATTTTACTTATGTGTCTATGGATTATCTCATAATGATGGTTGTATAATTGATCCTCATACTTGAGATAACCAAGGTATCTAGTATGGGAATTATTGCATTTTGATGTTATTTATTGGAAGTTTGAATTGATGATTTGTGGTTTAAAGAACTTGAAGTGGCTTTACAAATTTTTGTTGGCTTAACGTTTTCGACAAGTTTAAAATGTGTCAAAATTTTGTTTCATAATTTTAATTAATTTGTGGCATAGGATAATGGCAAGTGATAAAAGTTGGATGGAAATTTCTAATAAAACATTGCCAGAGTATGAAAAAGGAGTCATTAAATTTCTTGAATTTGATTTCAATCATCTTAATGAAGGAAGATCAACACGTTGTCCATGTAAAAAGTGTAACAATAATTTTTCAGGATGTGAGATATAATTTACTCCCATTTGATCTTAAGTAGGATAAATAGAAACCATAAGCATGGAGAGAAATTACATTATTCTAATGAAGATGTTAATAATGAAAATAAGGAAACTGATGAGGAAGATGGTATGTGTAATACGTTTTGTGATATTCCACTTACTAATATAAACTGTTTTGAGAAGCTTGATTCCTAAATTACTAATGATGCACCTACTAGAGATAGTCATCATGATCATAATGATGAAGTTGATGATTCTACCACAGGTAGTCCAACTAATCCAAAAAATGAACCTACTAAGTTTTATAGATTGTTGCAATAATTAAAATAAGAGTTATATCCTGGCTATGAGGTATCTTCCACGCTATCATTTATTGTTAAACTATTGAATTGGAAATGTCTCCATAGCATTAGTGCAAATGTAGCTGATGGTATATTGCATATAATGAAAACATGGTATCTTAAAGGCGATAAGGTTCCTTGTTCTTATATTGGTAGTAGGAAAATTACACGAGATATAGGGCTTTCATATGTAAAGATAGATGCTTGTGCGAATGATTGCATTCTTTATAGAAACAAATATGAGAATGTTCAAGCTTGTCCAATTTGTGGTGAATCTAGATGGAAGAATGATGGGAAAATGGGAATTTAACTAATGAGCATAGTTTTTAAAAAAAGATTCCATAGAAAGTCTGGTGATATTTTCCATTAACTCTATGCTTGCAAAGATTGTACATGTCAGTAAATGTTGCTAAAGATATGAGGTGGCATAAGGAAAAACCACGTAATGATGAGTCTGTAAGACATCCATTAGATTATTTTCCTTTAAAAAGTTTTGGTGCAAAACATCCTTCTTTCACAGCAGACCCATGTAATGTTAGACTTGGTTTAGCAACTAATGGCTTTAACCCATTTAGTAATATGAGCACTTCTTATAGTGTATTGCCAGTTGTATTAGTTGCTTATAACCTCCCACCACGACTTTGCATGAAAGATCCTGATTTCATGATGTCCCTTCTTATTCCTAGTCCTAAAGCTCCTAGAAATGATATTGATGTATACTTAGAACTATTGATAGATGAGTTGAAATGAGATAGCATTTGAGACATATGATGCATTTTCAAAAAGTATTTTTCAATTACGTGTAGCACTTTTGTGGACGATAAATGATTTTCCTACCTATGTTAATTTATTAGGACAGAGCACCAAAGGCAAATTAACTTGTCCTATTTGCAATTCAGCCACATTATCTCATAGGCTTCACAATGAAGGTAAACATGTTATCTTGGTCATCGTTGTTTCTTACCAATCAATCATTCTTGGAGAAAAAAATGCTAAAGCATTTAATGGCACCAAAGAAAAGCAACCAACACCAAAACAATTTTCCGGTGATGGTGTACTTAAACAATATGATCAATTTTCTCAAAAGTTTGAATTTTTTTAAATTATTTATGTATGTTATTTCTATTTTACTTAACATTTCTTACTTTCACTTTGTTATTTTGATTAGGTTAAATTTGATAAGACGTCAAAGAAAAGAAAATGTAAAGATGTTTCATTGCTTGGAAATTGGAAAAAGAAAACCATCTTCTTTGAGCTTTTTGTACTGGAGAACACTTGAATTGCCACATAATTTTGATGTTATGCATACTAAAAAAAAGTATGTGACAACATAAATAACACTTTATTGGACATTGAGGGGAAAACAAAAGATACCATTAACACTATTTTTGATTTAGAGTCTATAGGTATTCGACCTAAGCTTCATGTAACTCCTATAGGCAATGATAGGTATGAATTTCACCCTATAAGTTATATGATGTCTAAAACTAAAAAACGAGCATTTTGTCAATTTTTTATTGATCTTAAAGTTCCAGATGGCTATTCATCCAACATTTCGAGATGTGCGTGTCTCAATGAATGCAAGATTTATGGGATGAAATATCATAATTGTCATCTCTTTTTACATCGATATCTTCCACTAGCTATACGTGGTTTATTAGGTAAAGAGGTTTATGAAGCAATCATTGAGTTATGTACGTATTTATAAGAGTTGTTGACTAAAGTGTTGTGTTTGAATGATCTGGAGAGGCTTGAGAAAACAATTCCATTAACACTTTGTAAGCTAGAGAAGATAATTTCACCCTCATGTTTTGGCACCATGATACATTTAACAATTCGTCTTGTGAGTGAGGATAAACTTGCTGGACTAGTATAGTGTCGATGGATGTGTCCTATAAAGCAATTTTTGCACACACTTAAATCATATGTGAGAAATAAGGCACGTCCAAAAGGATCCATTGCTAAAGCATATATTGTACAAGAGTGCATGCACTTTTGCTCAAGGTATTTACATCATAATGAAATTAAGTTGAATCGTGCAGGAAGAAATGAAGTGATGATCAATTGCATTCGAATATTAAATTTTTTTCATGAAATGGTAGGATTTTACTTAGAAAAACACATAAAGAGTTAAGCTTAATTGAATGGCCTCGAGCTAGAACTTATGCGCTAGAGTATTGTGAAGAAATCCAAGAGTATATCGAGTAAGTGATCTAACTTTTAATCATTCATTTATTTAAATTATTTTGAGGTATATAATATTATGAACATATCTATTCATTTTTTATTTATTATTTAATGTGAAGCATGCATAAAAAAAATTCAAGAGAGAGGATCCTAAAAATGTGGATAGAAAACAACAACAAAAATTTTATCAATGGTTTGAAAAATTTGTAAGTATATATATACACACACACACACTCACTTATAAATTTTATTATTTATGGTATAATTATTTTTAAAATTACATGTTTAATGATTATTACTCCTCCAAATAATTAACTTGCATGCTAAAGGAAGCTACGTGGTTAATGATCAATTGTTGCATCTAGAATATGAACCTGATATACGAGTTTATCATTATAAAAGCTTCCTCATCAATGGTTGGAGGTTTAAAACAAAGAAAAGAGATTTGTACTTGAAATCACAAAATAAAGTCATTCTTGTGAAAGGGATGAGAATACAAGTAACTTGGATTATTTTGGAAGGATGTGTATCAAAAAGGTGGATATAAAGTTGACAAATTTGGGTTTCCTATGGTAAGTATTACACACATGCAAGTTGAACACCAATGAACCATATGTTTTAGCTTGACAAGCTGAGCAAGTTTCTTATGTAAGAGACATTAAAGGGGCCTAATTGGAAAGTTGTTATGAAGATAAAACCGGGTGATTTGTATGATTTGCCTTATGAAAATGTAGATGAGCCATGCCAAGAAAATGAAGAGTTCAGTTTTATATTTCATGGAGCTAATTTGGAGGAGGATTATAATATGGTATCATTGAATACATCTGACTTAGCCACAGTAACTGTTGAAGGAAATCCCATAAATATTAATATCATAGGTGCTAAAGAAGATGATGAAACTGATTACGGTGAGTGTACTTTTATTAATGATAAAGAGATAAATCTAGTAAGTGAAGATGAGGCTAATGAAGATGATGATGACAATTGAACCTTCATTTCGAAATTACTCATTGATTTTATATTGATTCAGACTTCTTCTTGATACTTTAATAAAATATTTTAATTTTTAATCTATTTTATTATGATATCTTTCTAATGTAATATTAAATTTAATTATGTTTGCTAAAAAACTATTGAAATGCTATTTTTTAACAATATTTACATAGGTTAATGCTAATTTTTACTTATTGCAATATTTTCAATAGTAGTCATAACATTTTTATCATAAAAATTAAAATTTTTAAGTGTGGAAAATAATTTCCATGACAATAATTTTGAATAGTATTGACCATAAGGGTAAGTTTATTATTATGACGATATTTAATCGACATTAATTAGTTGGGCTTATATTAGCAACAAGTTTTAGTCACAAAAGGTCTAAAATTTATGTGACAAAAAGATTTCTCGTTACAATTATTTTAAAATTTGTGTGATGAAAAGATTTTTTTCATAGCCCAACTAATTAATGTCGATTAAATATCATTACCAATAATTATTTTCGCTTATATTGACGACAATTGTCATCAAAAGAATTTATCAATTAAGCGATAAACAATTTTCTCGTCACAATAACGAATAATAATATTGACAATAATTTATTTTGTCACATTTACATTTCATTCTTGCTAAAATCATGTAGGCGTTAAATATTAAGAGTGACAAAGCTATTTGATATATGCTAAATTGTTGACATTTTTAATTATTTACATTTAGCGATTATTGGCATAAAAATGATTAAAATACACACTTTAATTCATATTTGATTTTAGGTACAATTTGGGAGCAAAGAAATTAAAGTGAGTCAAAAGTCCCCGTTTGAGATATTTTCTGAAGATTTATTATTGCTTGTCTTTATAGAGGAAGAAGAAAAAATAATAATAAAAAGAAAGAGAATGAAGTGAAGTATCGCAAGCAGCATATGAAGCAGTCATGCAAAACGCACAAGAGGGTAATAAATTAATTAGAGCAGCACAGGAGGAGTAGCAGCGTTTCAGTGGGAGGACAATTAAATCAAGGAAAAAATTAAATAAATTCACGCAACAGACAAAAGCATAGTGGAACTACAAGGGATTTGTCAATTAAACAAGTCGGCGCAAAAGCAAAAGGAGGTTTGAAAGGCTAGATGTTGAGAAAGCTGGACACGTGGAGAAGTAAAATTAAATGAAGGCAGCATATAGTAGGCACAGATATCACGCAACATAGGGGAATTAAATGAGACAAAACAATTAAAATCAAGATAGCTGTGAGGCGTGCGTCCCAGCAGGCGCAAGGGAACAAGCAGCAAATGAACACAAAAATGCACAGAGACAAGCCACATGGACAGAATAAAATCACGCCAATTTAAGAGAGCAGCTTGCTATGGTGGCCGATATCACAGAAGAAGAAAAAACGCTAGAAGGAATCACGTATCTGACGCTACACAACAAGCCAAAAAAATGCAACAAGGGCGAAGGGTGTGAGAGAAAAATAAAATTCTGAGGATGCCCACAACAGTTCCAACGCCAATGACAGTCGGAATAGTTAGGAAAATTATGGTGTTTGGTAACTAAAGTTTTATTTATTGGTTAACGGAATCCTAGTTATTGAATTTTGCTTATTGTGAGATTTGTGTTCTTTATTTCAATCGATTTATTAGTCAAATATCAATTATTTTTCTGGGTCATTGTTTGATTGTTTAATTTGACAGCTAGGTGCGCAACTAGTGTGTATTTTTATTCAATCAATCGCTAGATTAAAAAGGTTGACGTTCAATTCTTTT
>JANKOE010000002.1:39123197-39137359 GCA_026284465.1 Erythroxylum citrifolium | reverse complement strand
TAGAGGCATAAGCAACTACCTTTCCTTCCTGCATCAAAACACAACCTAAACCAATTCCAGATGCATCAGTATACATAGCATACTCCTTACCAGAAGTAGGTTGAACTAATACAGGAGCTTCAGTAAGCATATTTTTCAGTTGATCAAAGCTACTCTGACATCTATTAGACCATTCATACTTCACTCCCTTCCGTAAATAGTTTAGTTAAAGGGGATGCTATCACCAAGAATACCTTAACAAACCGACGGTAATAACCAGCTAAACCCAGAAAACTTCTCACTTCTGTCACATTTCGTGGTGGCTTTTAATTAACAATTGCTTATATCTTACTAAGATCAACTCTAATTCCTTCAGAAGAGACAACTTGCCCCAAAAATGATATCTCCCGAAGCCAGAAATCACACATACTCAGCTTAGCATCTGTAATACAATTTGAAGATGTTCAGTATGATCCTGTTCATCCTTAGAATAGACCAGGATATCATCAATAAACACCACAATAAACTGGTCCAAATAAGGCCTGAACACTCTATTCATCAGATCCATAAATGTTACTGGAGCATTAGTTAACCCGAATGGCATTACTAGGAATTCATAATGTCCATAATAGGTTCTAAATGCAGTCTTTGGTACATCCACATCTTTTACCCGAAGCTGATAATACCCCGATCGCAAATCTATCTTTGAAAATACTCCTGCATCTTTTAACTGAACAAATAAGCCTTCAATCCTTGGCAATGGATACTTATTCTTCACTGTGACTCTATTCAATTGCCTGTAATCGATGAACATCCGTAATATGCCACCCTTCTTCTTAACAAAACAACACTGGTGCTCCCCACGACGACACACTAGGTCTAATAAACCCCTTATCCAGAAGCTCTTGTAATTGCACCTTCAACACCTTTAACTCAGTAGGAGCCATTTTGTACGGTGCTCTAGATATAGGAGCAGTGCCAGGTATAACTTCAATAGACAACTCCACATCTCTTTCAGGAGGGAGTCCAGGTAATTCCTCATAAAATACATCTAGGAATTCATTCACTACAGGAATGTCAAGCAGTTTACCACTCTTATCACCCTCCTTCTGGGAATCAAGCACAAAAGTTAGATAGGCTTCACACCCCTTCTTGAGAAGCTTTCGAGCTTGCATAGCAGATACCATATTAGTTAAAGAGCTAGTGCGAACACCATGTAATACAATCTCAGACTGATTGGGTCTCCTAAACATAGTTGTCTTAGCATTACAGTCAATTACTGCCCGATGTTTAGACAGCCAATGCATACCCAGAATCAAATCAAATTTGTGGAATGGAAATTTAATCAGATCTGCTACATACTCACTTCCTTGAATCATAATAGGACAATTCCTTAACACCTGATTCACTAACAGATTACTACCCAGAGGACTGGTTACATGCATATCATATTCTAACTGATCTATAGGCATCCCTATATCAAACATTTCTCTAGTACAGATATATGAATGTGTAGATCCAGAATCAATTAATGCATACATTTCATAATCAAAGAGAGAAATAATACTAGTAATGACATCCGGTGCATCCTGATCCTCACGAGCTTTCAGTGCATAAGCTCGAGCCGAAGCAGTAGGTACAGCTGATCGATCTACTGTTTCCGATTGGTTACTCCAATTTGATCTATTCTGCCCAGATCCTCCTCGACCTCTACCACCCACGTCTTCTGTTTCCAACAGATGCATGAAAGATCTCTCGACTGGCTTGTGATGTCTGAGCCTGGTTGAGAGGGCAACTGACTATCTTATGCTTAATACTATCACAGCAAAAACATGCTCCCGTAGCCCTTATACAAACACCCTAATGATGTTCAAAACAATCAGGGCACTCCAGGGATTCAGAACCTTGGCATCTAGACGACCCCCTACTAAAAACTGTCGAAGAGGGAAAGTTTTGTTGCCTTCCCCGAGTCACAGATCTCTGAGTATTTTCTAGTGTCGAAGTAATACCTTTCTTAACTCCGTTTTCTCAAGGACTGACCTCCTCTACCAAAACCTCTTCTCTGACTCCTTTCTCTCCTAACCATCTCCTGTCTCTCTATTTTCATGGTAGCATGTACCAGCTGATGGTATGTCACTTGCTGCAACAGAGTAATCGCTGCCAAATGCTCCTTGATAGAATCATGTAATTCATCCTCAAACTGGTGACATCGGAACGCCTCAATAAGCACAGATTCAGGGGCATACTTACTGAGTCGATTGAACTCTCAATAATACTCCGCAACTGACAAATTCCTCTGCTTCAAGTTCAGAAATTGCTTCCATTTATCCTTTTTGTAAGCCTCTCTCACATACTTAGCTTTAAATTTTTGGGCAAAGAAATCCCAAGTCAAAGGTACTGATAGCTGAGGATGCCTCAAAACGAACTTCCACCATTCATAAGCTGCTCCCTGAAGAAGGGAGATAGCACAGTGCACCATCTGCTCAGCTGGACAACTGATCTCATCCAGTACCCTCTTCACCTTCTCAATCCAGAACTCAGCCCTTTCAGATTGCTCCAGAGATGTCCCAGTAAATTCCTCAGCTCCATACTTCCTCAGTTGATCAATCGAAGCCTTAGGTGTTGTCATCTGATGCAGTAACGTCATCATATCCTGGGATAGCTTAATCAAAACTTCTCCCTAAGCTAGAGGGGGAGGTGACATCCCAGCTTCATCTCGATTAACCCCCGAGGGTCCAGGTATTTCTAGACGAGTTTGCTCCGGTTGATTGCTCTCAACAACTTCGTCAACAAAGCCGCGAGATCCTTCCATTGTAAATTCTATGGACAAAACATAGGACACCGCGTTAGGCCAAAACATAACTTGGACACTCAATAGAAGCAATAGTTAAGCGCTGATTAAACCAGAATCACCTAACCATGCTCTGATACCAAAAAGTGTAATACCCACATACCCCCTGAAAGGATATATGAATACCACACAAAACAGTACAAGCAAATCAAAGCATACGAACTTCCAGTAATCAATTCAGGCAAACATACATTAATTACGTAGTACTTAACACAAACTCACTGAAAAATCTAAACCAAACTGAAATATCGTTGTTACAAACATACAAACAAATTCACATATACATATCAGATACAAGCCCAAAAGTCAGATAAAAAAATTGACATTATTTTCACAACAACACTCAGACTCCATTGGCCATTGCGGTTGTCTTGTCCTAGTCTCTATAAACGTCGCTCAGAACCTACAAGGGGCAAATCCACCGTGCTAAGCATATAGCTTAGTGAGTAATAACTAAACTATGCATACTTTGACAATTAATCATACTGAATCAAGTTATAACACATGCAAATATTTAAATTTCAGAACAGTTGCATAGTTAACAGAACTGGGTATCAAAGAAGGCACAATCCCTTAAGTTCAAAACATCAATTTGTTTATTTCAAAATCCAACATGTATCAAACTACACAATCAAATGACTGTTAATTCGTCAAAAGAAGTGGGTAACGGGACTTATACAGAAGATACCATAATTGGTATCATATCACAAAAGAGACTTACATCTCAATAACAGAAGACACCGAAGTGTCACAGAAGCAGCTACAGACCCTTCTAGGCATGCCTATTTACCCATAACTAGGACTCAACAGTTTTAAAACAAAATAAGGTCATTTCAGACATTTCATATGCAAAGCAAGTAGTCAATCACATTCACGTGCAAGTAGCATTTCTAATGATATAAACATGCATCAAACGCCTCAGACAATCATTGTTCAGAATTCAAAACACAATCAGCATAAATCAAATTCATCAAGCAAAACAAAGTAAAGTGTGATCATCTAAGATTACTTACAATCGCTCCTTTTCACTTATTGCCTTGAAGTCCGGGCAATATCTGGAATAGGCCACTCTAAGGGTTCCTCTAAAACATTCAATACAAACATATATTACTATTGTGCGCAATTATGAATTCAATTATGCACATTCGTGTATACTGAATATGTATGATGCATATTCATGACAAAAATCTGAGTTTCTTATCCTTAATCTAATCACATTATCGATCATGTGAAATCACACTCAATCCCTCAATTCAGATTTATTTCACAATCCACCTTCGGGTCCACTTTGCTCAATTATTCTCATCAGGAATGTGAGAAAATTAGGCAATACTTCCTTCTAGAAAGTTTTCCCTCTTTGTCTAGGTTTCCAATTATACCAAGTTCATCCAATTTGGTTTAGTATTTAATGAGTTATGCTCAAAATACCACAGACTGTGCACATTTGAAATTTTTGGCTAATGCATGATCATGCCTCCAAGTTATACACCTCATAACTCTCAATTCCAATATCCAAAAATTACAAACTTTATACCAATTTAACGCTAAGCTAATAAGCTTCAACTTTCGTGAAGACGCCTCAATCTAATTCGGCCTACATCAATATAGTTTATTCAAAATCCACAAGATATGATTTCTATCCCTGGCAGTGCTACAGCCTAAGCCAAGACTCAATTTCATGAATTAAAATTCAAATTCTTCAAGAAAATTGTAGAAATATGTCTCTAGTTTAATCTAAATTAAGAAGCAACTCATTTGGAGATCCACAGTGCAAGTTATAATCGAAATACCAAAGCAAGTTCAGTGAAAACACTTCATTTCTTCCAGCTTTTTCACAAAACAGACTTTCAGATCAATGTTACACGGTTATTTTGACAATGAAAATGAAGAATTTAGGCCAAACATTCTTCTACACATTTGTTCCTTTATGTCTTAAGTTTCTACTGACACCAATTTTATGCAATTTGGTTCAGTATTTTAAAAATTATCCCCAAATGACTACAGACTGCTCACATAAATCAAATTCGATGCCTTCATGAAAGTTGTAGATATAAGTTTCTAGTTTAATAAGAATTTAAATGCATCCAATGTGGATACCTATAGAGCAAGATATGGCTAAAATACCTAAACCTGTCCAATAGAACTACTCATCTGAACCAGTTTCCAACATGTATCAAACCTCATTTCTTTCCCATTTCAGTACACAATTGATCCTTATAAAACATAAAACAACACATATTTTCAAGTGTAGAAATCCCTTTCCTCTTTAACTTTAAATAACCAGCTAAATCAGGCTTCCAAACAACTAGCACATATCTAAGTTTAATGTGCAACTTTCAGCATCAATGAAGTAATAATATATAAAATCACAAGACCTATTTCTTAATGAAATAACTTACAAAGCTTCCAAAGGTTGATACTCTAAACACCAGCAAAAGTCCAGAAGTTAGAGAGGAGATGGGAGGTTTCGTGGAAGAAGAAAACAAGGCGAATAAAAAGAGCAAAACAGAAAAGTTTCCAGCAAAAACTTGCTTCATCACCACTTAGGTGTCACTAATTCCATAAGGCATGTGTCTTCTTGCATGTGTCACATATGTTCTGCATTTAAGCTACCATTTGTCATACTTCCATTAAACCATGTTTCACTTAATGAATGCTGACAAATGTCACAATTTTATTAGGTCACTTGTCACTTTATTAACTATGTCATTTGTCAGTGTATCAACTATGCCAAATGTCACTAACTCATAGGCTTAATCATTGCAATTTTCATATACCAATTTATCTTGTCACTTGAAAGTTTTCCTAATATAAATATGCATTTAAATACTTCAATTCTCTAATGGTGTCAATTCATTCCAATTTACTCATTATAATCCACTTGATCAAAAATTCAAGTCATAAGTCTTTCATATTCTAATCGTAGCAAAATTCTAACTCCTATCACACATGTACTTTCATAAACATGTATTAGTTCAAATAGGGTATATTTTGGGGCCTGACAGAATTTCCTATGGTACATGTAGTAATATTTTCTTTCAGAAAGGGTGCCATAAGGAGAGGAAGTGATACTGATTAGTATGTACTTGGTTGGTGATGCCAAGTTATGGTGGCATACAAGGATGGATGAAGATCTAAATGCGGGTCATCCACGAATTGATACATGGAATGTGTTAATTCGAGAACTAAAGGACTAGTTCTTACCTTGTAACACCTCTTGAATAGCAAGGGAAGCCTTAAAAAAGTTGCAGCGTTCAACTCTTTGATGCTACATATTTGTAAGCTGTTGGAAGAAGATCAGCTATTCAACCTCCTATTGAGACTTCAATCTTGGGCACAAATTGAACTACGAAGGCAAAGTCTTCAAGATCTACCAAGTGTCATAGTTACTATTGATTAGTTCGTGGATTTACAGTTAAATAAAGACAAAGAAAAAAACATTTTACAACGACAATGGGAATGACAAAACCATAGGAAAAAATTTCATTGGATAAAATTGAAAGGTAAAAAGTGCAAACCTCTCAAAATTCTACTCAGTGAACGATTACTTGCTTTATATGCAACGGACTATATTAAGCAATGGAATGTCCAAGGAAGATGAAGTTGAATACATTGTTGGCCGAGGAGGACAGTAGTGAACTAGCAATTGTAAATCCATTAGTGATGAAAATGACATCTAGAAGTGGGATTTCTAGGACCTTTGATGAGTAAATATGATGGTTGCATATCGAAAAGAGTTAAGAATGGCTCATATAAATTTCGTTCGATGGTGATAAGGGGTTGAAAATGGATTTGTAGTCCCATCTTTGATTAGTCTATCGATAGCAAAGAGAATTGCTATCTGTTGAAGTTTTATAGTTGGCAACAGTAGCTATCACCACAAAATCTTGACGAAATTGTATACATGGGCGTGTAATTTTGGTATACATTTACACATGTTGTGTTAGATATTTTGCATGGAAAAAGGTGATAGATTGGCCAACTTTGGAATCAAGTAGCCAAAGACATACATGTTAGATAGATTCGACACTTTAGCTGCTGACGAGGACGTTGATTTTCTTTTGATGGAGAAGGTTTATGAGACCTTTTCAGTATTTGGTAAATTCCAATATTGTACAACTTTGACAACATGTTGATGGCATATTTTGGCAATTTGCTTAAAACAATATATTAAGTATGTTGGAAAATAGAATGACGTTAGTGAAAAAGCTTGGTTCGTTAGTGGACAACCTTGATTTTGTGTGGCTAGTCAGAAATGTAGTCCTTGGATGGAATACTACAACACTGCTTGTTTGTTGCATAGCTGTTGCATGGCTTGCATGTATCTGGACACAACTTAAGTATTATTCGTTTTCGTTTAATTATTTGAAAGTTTTACGTAAACTGTTAAAACTACTTGTAAACTGTTTTATGTCTTATCTTATGGTAGTTTAAGTCTTCAGAATATAAATATCTGGTAAATCCTTATAACTGGTGCGTTATGTACGTCATATTCTCTGCAATAAATGCCCATTGTTCGTTAAAATATCACTAGTTTTATTTGCCAGATTCCCAAGTGTCTCAAATAATCCTGCACTACTTGGTCAGCCTGCCCACTGTTACCTTCGTTTTCGTCAAAGTGGGGATTCTTGATAACTTGGTGGGTTTACTAACCTCAAAAATCAGCGGCATGACATTTGTGGTCGTGTCAAGAAATGAAGGGCATGCCGTGTACTATTCTCGGGTTCTGTGACCAAGAAGCAAATCAAGGCGTTCGCTGTAAAGAGCAACGACAATGGCGAGAGAGTATTGGCTCTTGCAATTTGATTCTCTGACTTCATATCAAATTCAAAATAATCGATCAGATTCTTTCAACTCTCTAACAAAAGCAACGATCTCAAATTAACCAAAGAGCTCAGTGATTAAACCCGAAGACTGTTATGCAACACAAACACTATCAGAAAAAAAATCTGGATTCTGCGTTGTTACTGATCCAAAGCTCAGAAACCAGAAATGCTCAGTGTTGCTAGTAATGGAAAATGTAAATCTCCTAGTCAAACAATACCCCAGGAACAACAGCAGAAAAAGAAGGAACCCAGATTAAGCTGAATTTGAATGATCCAAGAGAGAAGAAGAACTGATCCTTTCACTAGCTGAAGAATGACAAGCTACACCTCTCCTTTAACAGAAACAATTAAAAAAAATGACAACTTATCTTTTCTTACCAAACAAATAAACGGTGGCAAATTTTGCCGAGTATTTTCATCAAGAACTTACCCAAAACAGGTATAGATCGGTAGGGTCGTGAAGAAGGTGAAGACTAACTGCGTGATGGAGATGCAGAAGGGTTTTAGAATATTGATGATTTCACTTCATTCTTCATTTATTTTATTTGCTTTCGTTACATTTATTGGTTTCATATGTATTGATTCGCTATGACATCCTTATACAATGAATATATATTTCCTATTTATTGGTAATAAAGGAATAGATATATATATATATATATATATAAATTGTTAATTTATTTTACGTTAAAACTATCCATCAGACCTGATAAAGCAGTTGATTGTTTCACAAAAACCACCAATCCTCGCGGGGATAGAACCACGCAGCCTCCTTGGATAAGCAAACCAAGCACCTAAAACAACGTATATGAAAACGGCTGACGACCTGATTACCAAACATGGTCTTTTGAAACTGCCGACGCCCTCATTAATAAACATAGTCTTTCTTGTCCATATGCTGTCCTTTTCTCCTCGGCAATCAAACCCCACCATTCTGAATATTCCAATCCATCTAGATCCACAAGTCTTCAAATTAGTTAATGCTAATCAAAGGACCAAAACCAAAGGCGAAACTACCTCATAAAACCACAACCCACGTACACGAAGAAAAATATTTCTTTACAAATAGATGTCTGGTTTGATGTTCTACTCTCGCAAGTAGCCATTTCTTTACAATTAGATGTCTGGTTTGATGTTTTATTTTCGCAAGTAGCCAATGACTTTTTGCTTGTCTTCAGACCGGCTGATACTACCGGGTCTTTGCCTTTACTGTTTGCCCATGGTTTTCAATACCGCAACCAATACTTCCACTTTACAAAGACATCCAGTTCTCTAAATCTATGTCAGGAAGACCTTAAACCCTTTAAATCCCACCAAGATCAGCACTTACTCTTATTATCTCTAATCCTATTTTCGCAAGTTTCTATCTTTTCAAATTTGAATTCTTTTTAAGATTGTCTGTTCTCTAAGATGGAAGCTGGTAACCAACTGGGCTCAACGGCTCACCCTAGCCAGACACCTGCACCGGTCTCCGGACACGCTGGCACTCTTGGCCGTCACCTGGCTCGACGGCTCGTGGAAATTGGCGTCAAGGATGTGTTCTCTGTGCCTGGAGATTTCAACTTGACGCTGTTGGATCATTTGATTGCCGAGCCACAGCTGAAGCTAATAGGCTGCTGCAACGAGCTGAACGCTGGCTATGCCGCCGATGGGTATGCACGTGCCAAGGGGGTGGGTGCCTGTGTGGTGACTTTCACAGTTGGCGGACTCAGTGTGATTAACGCCATTGCTGGTGCTTATAGTGAGAATTTGCCTGTGATTTGTATTGTTGGCGGGCCTAACTCCAACGACTATGGAACTAATCGAATTTTGCATCACACTATTGGCTTGCCTGATTTTACTCAGGAGCTTAGGTGCTTTCAGACGGTCACCTGTTGCCAAGTAAGTATTACTTGTACAAGAAGTAGCTCAGTAAACAAATATTTGTGTGTTTGTATTGAATAAATATTCATGCTATGTGTTCAAAGATTGTATAATAACTAGTTCAACACTTGCAACCTATGCCCTCTGTTTATAGATACTTCACTAGATCGCTGTATATGTATACATATCACAGGTTAGTTGACGTTTTCTGTGGATCAACATTATAGCATCGTAAAAACAAATATTCCCGTCCCTGTGTCTATTTGATGCAAGTTATTGTTACTTTTAATACTGAGGCAGATTTCGAAATAAAATTTATTTTCGTATAATTTGGGTGACAGGCAGTTCTGAATAATCTGGAGGATGCACATGAACAGATTGATACGGCCATTTCTACAGCTTTAAAGGAAAGTAAACCCGCTTATATCAGTATAAGCTGTAATTTGCCTGGAATTCCATATCCAACTTTCAGAAGGGACCCAGTTCCTTTCTTTCTTTCTCCCAAGTATACCTTCTTCCTCATTATTAGTTTAAGCATCATAGTGATATGGCTTTGCCTTATTTGATTTTGGTTTCTGTGAGAGTTGAACATGTTGAATTATATGTTTTTGTGCTTGTTGTAATGTAACCTAAAGCGTTAACGGAAGTCATCTGTATGTGATAGGTATTTCGAGCAGCCATTCAATTTGTAATGTCTGCAAATTTACCACCACTGTTGAATTTGCTTGTAGTCTTCTCAATTTTTTAGCTGACAAAAAAGTTGCTATGGTATTTAATGTTACATTATATCTATGAGGAGCGGCAAAACTTGAACATTTTGGGAATGATTAGATAACTTGATGCAATATTATCATTGTATTTAACCTCATTATGCCAGAGATCTGAACCTGGTGTGATTGCGAATTGTTAGTTTTGCAGGAAATACTTATAAAAGTGTGGTTTGTTAAATATTCTGTTCTACTGAACAGGGGAAAAAGCAGAACTGGATGTCTTTTGGAAATTATGATTCACTGTATGCAAATATGAAGCATTTCAAGTGGTTATTAACTTTCATGCAGGGTTAGCAATCAATTTGGACTTGAAGCAGCTGTCGAAATAACTGCTGAAATATTGAATAAGGCAGTGAAGCCTGTTCTTGTGGGAGGCCCCAAGTTGAGAGTGGCTAAGGCACAGAAAGCCTTTGTGGAACTGGCAGATGCCGCCGGGTATCCAATAGCTGTTATGCCTTCAGGTAAAGGACTAGTGCCAGAGCACCATCCCCACTTCATTGGGACTTACTGGGGAGCTGTCAGCACCAGCTTCTGTGGGGAGATAGTGGAGTCAGCCGATGCTTATGTTTTTGCTGGTCCTATATTCAATGATTACAGCTCTGTTGGATATTCTTTGCTGATCAAGAAGGAGAAATTAATCATAGTGGAGCCTAGTCGTGTGACAATCGGAAATGGCCCTTCCTTTGGCTGGGTTTTTATGGCTGACTATTTAAAAGCATTGGCTAAGAAACTGAAGAAAAACAGCACAGCTATGGAGAATTACCGACGCATCTTTGTTCCTTTGGGAAAACCTCTGAAATCTGAGAAGAATGAGCCTCTTAGGGTCAATGTACTGTTCAAACACATTCAGGTAGGCGGAGAAGTCAATTCCCAAGCTCCATGAGATGCTTTATTATTTGAAGTCACTAAGTCTCCAATAGGTGGGCTAGGCATTTAGACGTCATTTCTTTCTACCATAGTGCATAAATGTACATACAACTCCCCTGACACCAAACTAGTGCTCGCGCACCAAATCTTCCCTCTCCTCTATTGATTGAGTAGTGCAGCCATGTTAAGATAAATCACTAATTGGATGATAACTTAGCTTCTTTTATTTTTTTTGCTTGTCATTTCCGATTCTGACCATTGATTACATTACAAAACAAAAAGGAAATGTTAGGGGGAGACACAGCAGTCATTGCTGAAACTGGAGATTCATGGTTCAACTGTCAGAAGCTCCGCCTCCCTGAAAATTGTGGGTAAGACCTGATGTTTTTACAAGTGAATGAGTGATAATAATTCAAAAATGCTAATGTTGGACATATAGTTAACACACTTTTGTTGCTCATAAACTACACTTTCAGGTATGAATTTCAGATGCAGTATGGATCCATTGGCTGGTCAGTTGGTGCAACACTTGGGTATGCTCAGGCTGTCAAAGATAAGCGTGTGATTGCTTGCATTGGTGATGGGAGTTTCCAGGTGAGTGGTGTGATTGTGTTCTACAGTTTTATGATTTTTGTAATAAGCAGAACCTTTGTTTTAGGCTAAGGCATTAATCAAACAGAATATATAAGAAATTAATAATACTGGAAATAATTAGCTCACAAAAATAATGTTTTACGTCTATCAGTATTATAAATATCAGTTGCTTGACTGACTGTTGCAGTATTATATTAGAGCTGTCGCAGTACTATGAATAGCAATACAATGATAAATATCTCTCTTCTTTCTGCAGGTAACAGCTCAGGACATTTCAACAATGATTCGAAGTGGACAAAGGACTATTATATTCCTCATCAACAATGGAGGTTATACAATTGAAGTGGAGATCCATGATGGACCCTACAATGTGATTAAGAATTGGGATTACACTGGCCTTGTTAATGCAATCCACAATGGTGAAGGCGAATGCTGGACTGCTAAGGTTAGCAAAAATGGGTAGATTGTTCTTTGTATTCAAAATGTTTAACTATGACCATTTTGTTTCTTTCTGCATTTTATTTTATGCAGTTTCTCTTTTACTTTTTTGGTAATGAACGATTTTTGGTCACACAAATTTGTTGTCAAACAAAAGGTTCGCACAGAAGATGAATTGATAGAAGCGATTGCAATAGCAACAGGAGATAAGAAGAATTCCCTATGTTTTATTGAAGCAATAGTGCATAAGGATGATACAAGCAAAGAGCTTCTGGAATGGGGATCACGAGTTTCTTCTGCAAATAGTCGTCCTCCAAATCCTCAGTAATGCTTTTGGTGGGTTCTGGGGTGTATAAAGATGGGCAGATTCATAACCAAAGTAACTGGATATTGATTCAGCCGTTAGCTTTTCCAGTGAGCCATATGGCTGTACTAAAAATGTAATTTTTTTAAATTATGCGGTGCTATGATTATGTTATAAATGTATGACTTCCTTCAACACTTTGTGTAGCCAAACATGGATTGGATCATATCATGTTTTAATCTGCTAGTATGGTTACCGGATGCCATAGAAGGGCCTAATGAGAGTGTGCATACTTGTTCATATCTGGAAAGAGTTAAAAGTTGCAGAATACGCTTGTTTTCTTTTCATCTTGTGAATTGCAAAATGCAATACACAGTTGAATGCTATGGGTTGCATGACTTGCATCATACAGAGAATTCGTCTTCGCAGTGATATGTGCGTCTGTGCGACACATACAGTAAAATCTTATTAGCTCTAGACAGCTGAGCAGCAAAAATGATGGCATGATTCTGGATAAAGCTCAGCATTGTAAAACTAGAGGCCACATTCTTCTTATTTTTGGAAGGATGAAATGATTGGCTCGGAGGCTAAGCTAAGTCCTTACGTATTTACGGAATCCTGAAATGACGAAACTACTGGACAAAAATTAGCACGTTCAAACAGGGTAGCCAATGTGCTGACCTCCTTGATGCTTCGGTTTCACGGTAGTACGCGCACAGTTTAACCTTTTGGCCGTCAGTCATTGTTCCTGCGCGGATATGTATTGCTGTTACAATTTGTTGTTGGCATTTGTGAGAATGCTATTGACAAACTCGTAAACTTACGGTTTATAAAACACAGTAATTATGAGTAGTGTTGAAATAAATCTCATCAGTAAGGCATGGTTATTTTACTAAAATAGGTTGATTCAAGAATACAAATAGGTTGGAATGATGATTTGATGTTCTAGAAATTTTGGGAAATTATAGAAATTAATTTTGAATTAATTTTAGTAGAGCAATAGATTTTTTAGTAAGACTAGAAAAATTAACATGTGTGACAAAATTGAAGTTTAATTTTAGATATCAAATAATTTTTTTAAAGTAAATCAATTATGAATTAATTTCTGGAATTAGGCATTCATGTTAATTAGATTAATATTAATTCTAAATGAAATAACATACAATAGTAATTTTAGCCAAGCTAGTCAAAGAAAGATAGTAAATCTAAGTGTTAGATTGGGCTTAGATCTAAGTGTTGGATTGAGCCTTTTATGTTAGGATCCATAAGATGTAACGCTGGACTCTCTGAGCCCTTTTGTATTGGTCTGCACTTGGAGATACTACTGTAAATTGATATATACATGGTTGTATATGAGCTCAAAAATGTATGTGAATTCTTTAGCTATATATGCCAGTGATATATAATGTTATATGCCCTTATATAAACTTAGAGTTCATAGGTATATGAAATCTTGGAGATTTTTGATATATAAACTTCTAAGTGTGTCAAACCGAGTCCATTGGATAGGTATAGCCATGACGGTCGAGTTAAATTTGTTCTAATGTCTTAGAAGTGATTAGACATAATCGATAGACTTATTGGACACTTAGAAAGCTTAATTGGAAAAGTTGATATACATAAGGGCTTAATTGTAAATTGTTAAAAGTTATGGGACTTAAATGTAATTT